>JALPQI010005229.1:0-77084 GCA_025490895.1 Thaumatotibia leucotreta | reverse complement strand
GAATGTAATTTTAAAGGAAATGTAGCATGCATTTGCATAATACGAAAAGGTTTGTTAAAGTTCCTCGGACGTTACCTTACGGTACGCGAAACATTTTTGCACGATGAACGTTACCAATTTACCCAACTCACATTTTTCCACCCCAACGTTTGATGCACATTATGTGGGTATTTTTTGGCAAGCAAAAAAACTTTAGCAACAATAAAAATTACATCTAACTACCGGTGTTTTACAAGCTTTTAATTAATTTGACTTGTGCCGATTTTTGTATATCTATAATCAAATATTGCGAATTGATTTGAATTTAATTAGATCCACTTCCCGGTTACCGATATGACAATTGACGAAAAATGTTGAATACATACTACACATACCTAACTTATATACAGAGTGGAACGGAACGACGATCCTTCCCGCTACCGACCGAGTCTACGAACCATTACGATGAACTTTAATTTTCGGACCAACATCGTAGAGGTAAGATGTGATGTAGGTATATATTTTTTATATCAAGGTTCGTATTAGTCGTATTAATGAGTACTAGATGAAATAATCGCAATCTCGACATAAACAGCATGCTAGACGTTCTCGCGATTGGATGAAAGTAAAATCTCATCAGTAGACATGATGTCTACGTATAACGAATGCCTCCCCGACATTCACAGGCCAATTATTAGCTACTACATGGGCTGCAATTGCTACAAATGAATACTAAATTGGCAACGGGCCAATGCGGCAGATTAATTGCCCTACATGAGGAGTTTCGTATTATGTCACCCGTGATTCAGACTTGGTCGAGGTGTTTACGGATCATTGTATCTTCATTTACCTTCGTCATTCTTCTAATAACATTGAATCATTTGCCGAGTGTTTGGGTCGAAATTAATTTCGTTGTCTTATTTTGTGGCCCTAAAAAGTGACAGAGTTGTGATTTTTGTATGAGATGGCGTTTTGTTTTTAATTTTTGATGTATGGATTAAAATCTAGCGTGAAAAAGAAATACAAGTGCACCAGATTTTTTTTATACATATACTGAGACGAAACAGCAACTAAAAGCGTGACAGAGTGGTATGAAACAAGACAACGAAAATATTTTTTTGAGTAAGAATACATTTGTCACTACCCCGACCCTTCCAGTGGGTGTAGTATAATTCTAGGTACTAAGACAATGAAGTGAATTTCCACCATTCATTTATTGAAAATTGATGATGAACAGTAGCTTCATCATAGTGTATATACTACTGCGATTGTAACCCACTTACCCAGCGTGGCGATTATGGACATTTACCTCCTAATGCATCCATACGCATAGGTAATAGGAGACATCTATGTCCAGCAAGGAATTCTTTTGGTACCATTTTCGGTCGTCAGATACAGCACCCGTTTCTCTATAAGACAACCAAAACCGACCTCAAATCATTCAGTCACTTCCAAAAATACGTGACCAGGTGAAAGAGATGTCAGTTTACGCTCTGAGAAATACCCAGCAGTGGACTGAGGAAGACCCGAGTGGACTTGATGATATGTCTACGATATCATGAAAATTCGGCAGTTATTGATAACTCCTTGAATTGACAACATCGCAAATATTTATGCTACTTCTTGTCACACTAGTTTTTTACGTCAATGATTCAGTACATATCTTGCGGTAAGGTAGTCGCGCTCTTAACATTGCTGCAGTTTCTTCGTACATGAACTTCAATGTTGTATTGTGTGTACAACATGATTAAACTATAAAATGAATAAACTATTTAAACTTAATTGTCGTAAATGTACAATTAAATATACAAATTATTGATTACATTTAATTGATATTTTATCACAGCTTCACAGCTGATAGCAGCATGACCTCATGACACCTAAAGTGTGATTAATTAGTATGCCCTACAATTCACTTTAGCAATCCAGGTTAATTTATTAAAATAATTTTGTTTTTAAGTCGGCCTGAATTTTAAAATTATTGTGAAATATCTGTCAGGTGAAACCTTTAGTTCCTCCCTATTTTATGCATTTGAATAAATGTGCCTATGTATGACGAATTCAACATCAATTGACAATAATTAAATTATACTGAAATTGAATTTTGTATTAACTTCGAAAAAGATGCATTTCATCGATTACTCAAAATTTCATTTACTTTGACCTGTGGTGACGGCAGTAAGAATCTAAGAATACATTTATTACTACCCCCTATTTCATGGGTGTCGAAAGAGTCGACATAGGAATTGAAAGTGTCTTTAACCATTCGTTGATACATTCGGCAGCAGGGCCATCATAGTGGACACACTACTGCAATCGCCAATCGGCTCTTGGTTGGCGATTACGGGCATTTACCTCCAAATGCGTCCATACACAGTTAACAGGAGAGGCCTACATCCAGCAGTGGACTGAGATGTGTTGATGATGTATAAATGTAACATTGTATGTGTATGACATTTGCTTTCAAATTATTCCTATTACAGAAAGTACTAAGCATCTATAACTCGTAGAGCCTCGTGGTTACATAAAAGGTAATGTTACAACCATTTATCATCGCGATCTAGCCATGTGTCTAAGCGCAAAACATAGCCCTGTACAGTCAACGGCAAATTAAGGTGAGTATAGAAATGCTCAAAAATATGTGCCAATGAACTTCAATTCTGTGTAAGAAGAACATATTATTATATAAGTCGTAACATATTTATAAGATGATTCTTTCGATACATATTTTTGCACCTGTCCTTGATTGTATCGTGAACATGCCCCTAAACGTTTGAGAGTTGTGACTGACACTATAGGAATGCCCAAATCCCCAAAGATTTTGAACTTATTTTGATGTCTTCCTAAATAGATTATTTGAACACTGAACACACAAATATTATCACTGAAATTAAAAAAAGAGGCTTACCAATGCCCATTTCGCAATAGCTCACTATCACTGAAGTTATATTACTGAATACCAATCATATATCTTTTTTTCAATCAATTGCAGCAAATAAAATAATACAGATTAAACAAAAGGGGCCCCAAATAGACACCTTGGGCGACACTAAATCCAAATGATTTAATTGAGATCCAGAAACTCACGAAACTGCCACTGGCTGTGTTCTATGCGATTGTGATGGGTCGTTCCCGGTGATTTCCCAATCTCACTATGGGGAAAGTTTCCATTTGGGAATATTCCCCATACTGTGTTGGGTAAGTTACGGGGAACGATCCATCACTATACGATAGATCTATGATTTGAGCGAATCCTTTCACCGCGTAAACATATCCAGTTCCCAAAGCTTATACATTACTTTGAAAGCAGAACGCATCATGAGAATGGATAACCCAGGTTCGATTTTCCACTGGTTCGCGAGCCATCGGAATGCAGCCTCACAAAGCTTCGAGGCGCGCGCGCCGACTGCTCAAACAAGCGCATTATGACACCAGGAAATGTAATCCAGGTACAATATAAATCTAAAATGGTTCTCGCGTGCTAGACTGTCCATGCGATGGAGGTACAGAAGGTCTACTTGGGTTTTAATTTGCAATTTTGAGTCTTAAGTTCAAACCAAGATTGTTGGCGGTAGGGCCGCAGAGTGTACCTTATATTTGTATGGATACTGGTGATGGTAAAAATTAAGCGGACTAAATATTGGGAGTATGTTTCCTCACTCATTTAGGAACTACTAGTATTCAGTCTGCAATTTGGTTACTTTTTCGGCTAAAGCATATAAAAAGTTTTACAAAGATTAAATGATTTTATTATTCCAAACAAATGAATTCATCAAGCATTAATAATTATACAGAAAAAAAGAAATAATTTAACTTACAAACTCTTTTACAAAGAGTTTTAGCAAGAACATTGATGAAAAGGAGAGAATCAATCACCGAGCGTGATCAGAAAAGACCATTACGGATGAGAGGTGGTAATAAATAGAGATAAACGACGATAAAAGCTGTTAATAATACAGAAACAAACGACAAAAAACGAACGGATAGTCCCGTTTTTAGAAGTTTCAGTACTTTTAGCGATTAACAATATCAATATTCCTAACTACAGTTACTGTGTCTCTAAAGCTCTGTGTATCGGTCTTTGTATAATTGATGCAGTGGCTCGAATGCCGGTAGCTCAAACGCACTAATTAAATCCTAAATAGCAAGATAGCTCGCTGCGGCGTGATACATGTTGCCATTAGCAAGTCCAGTCGATTTCTATTTGCACTCTTTTGGGGTGCTAAGTAATTGCCGAACCATAAATAGGCTGTGAAAGTTCAGGTGAGACGAATTGGCCGGAATTCCAAAGATTACTTTCATGGATACCTACTATAGATGTGATTTAAGAATATTTACGGTTGCATGTTTGAAAAGCTTATTTCTCTAGGGGTTGTACTTGAATCAAACTCAATGGTGTAATATGCATTGCATTCCAAATATGTCGTACAGGTAGCTAAATCCTATTATTCGCGTAAGCGCAGTAAAATATTACGAAATCTAACCTTCCATTCAACCCAGAGTTTAAAGTATTAATAAGCCTTCCGTAAATTTTCAATATTCATAGATCATAATCATAATGTTCATACACTAGTCTGAACAGACTTAAAGACTAACCTAAATAAAGAATAACAAGGATGACTCATTAGCGAAATGTGTCCTCAAGAGGCCATATGGCCGTCAATTGTTGGATACAGAACTCTGTTGTCCGCTGATGCAATCATATTATGTTTTATCAAAACATCGGCCCATATGGCGAGAGGTCCATTAATTTCATGTGTCAAGATTGAAACTTAAAAGGATTAACCGCTGATGGTATCACAATATTTTTAATCTAGCAAAGAGGTTTTAATTATTTAGTAAAGCTTTTACTTAAGCAGCGTTTCTAGAGTGCGTTGCGGAAAATGTGCAATGTAGTCTGAAAATCAGCATAGTTACGTTTCAGTTTGTGTAGAAAATCAAATTAAATTTGTATCTACGTAATGACGATGCTTTCCAAATGAAGAAAATCTTCCTATGCTATACAGCGTGTGTATTTGATACGGGCGAATATTTTAGTGGCGATTACTATCGGACCTAGGGAACCTATTTACATAAATTTATTTTAGAAATTAAGGTTTTTTTTTCATACAAAATAATTGAGCCCGCAATGTATTGCATCCACTGGTAGCCACATTACTTAAAGTAGACATAAGTTAAGTATCTAAACGTCATACGAGTCTCATGTCAGTTGGCCGGCATACATTGCTGCTGGGTTGCACTTTAGAAAAATCATTACACCTAATCAACAACAAAATTTAACGAAATGGTTATCTTATACGACTCGTAGGATCAGATATTATAGCTGGATTAATTATTCGCCCGTATCAAATACCCACGCTGTATAGCAGGCTCGGTTTATTTATGAGTGAGCATAACAGTGTGTTTTTGACGTTATTGCCGGATCTTATCAAGTCTTGATTAAAAATCTTAATAAATAAGTAGAATAAACTATAAAATGTGGATACCTCAGGGTTCTATGTTGAGGCATCATCATTTCTTTATCGATAAGTACTTTCAAAATATTTTGATATTTCAAATCCTTTCAAAATCAAAAGAAACAGTGAGTTTGCCAAACAGAGGCCATAAACAATGTAAAATAATAAGTTTTTCTCAAACATGCAATGAAATGTTGTAGTTACGTGCCTAAAAAGTGGCCGGGAAGTACCTCGTTGCCGGCCTAGGCCGGCAAGTACCTCTTTTTTAATTTTCATTTGACATAGGGTTGTGACCTAGCATCTTGGCTTTTAGCCAATAATTATCTAGTAAGTAATATTAGTATAAAAAACATGATTGGCAAATTTTTGCAGTTATGATTAGGTATTTAAATTATATTATTTAAAATAAATGTACAATAACTACTCAAATTAATATTTAAAAAGCAGTATTATACGGCGCGATCCGTCGGCCCCGATCACTACATGCGATTAATTGGACCCAACCGACCGCGTCGTCTAATACCGCTTTTTTAAATAAAAAATTTGCAACTTTCAAACAGGTCAATCTTAAAAAAAAAATGAGGTTTGGGTGTCGTATTTGACTTTTGTTGTGTTTCAAAGACTTAGTTATGTAGTTGACTTATAGTTTCTTAGAAAGAAGATACATTTTTTTGTTTCATTTCATTGCATGTTTGAGAAAAGTATTATACATACCTCGGCCATGAAGTGACGGGTTGCCGTCCGAATACTATCCGGCCTCGCTTCGCTCGGCCGTCTACATATATTCGGCCGGCAACCAGTCACTTCCCGGCCTCGGTAGTAATGTACTATTTCATCACACTTGCTGTCTAAGCGCGCCATTGCTTGCGCGCGTAGCGGGAGTAGGTAATAGAAAAGTGAAGTTCCCTAGGGAGTAATAGAAATGTCAGTACGTCATTTAATAATATTATGTCTTAAAACTTATTTTTTGGTTGGCAAGTGTAATGAAAAACATTGTATGCATCACGGTCGGTAAGCGGAATATTAACTCGAGTCATAAAAGCCCTCCGCCTAACGGCGTCGGGCTTCTAACACTCTCGTTAGTAATTCCGTACTTCCCTCCCTTGATGCACAATGTACTATTGTTATTGATACTTAACGTAAAGTTGAAATGGAGAAAAATGGCTTTTCCCTTGGCGCGAAGGTCCCACGTGTGGCCGATACGCCGCTTTGATCCTTATATGGGGACCGCCGGGACCGGCTTCCGACCTTCCGCGCTGACTCACCAACCTTCGTCCATTACTGATTATGTCGGATTATGGCAAGTGTCATAACGGTAAAACAACAGAAACTTATAAATACATAAATATCTTGGGACATATTACACAAATCGACTTAGTCCCACGGTAAGAGCAATTACTGTGTGTGATATCTTATACTGGTACCAAGCGTCGATATATATAGGTAATGAATAGATACATACATATAGATATTTCATAGAATAATTGTCAAAAACTGACTAGCCGAGCCTAAATTGAGTCATATTTAAGCGATCAATGATCATTGGTAGCTCTCGCTTACCAATAGCTCTCGGTCTAATGCTACAAATTCATAAAAAAATATTCATATATTAACAGTATCAATATTACTAACAATATTTAGCACTATTGGCTAGCTCTTAATTTTATTTATATTCGAAACTTTCAATATATCGAAATCAAATGCTCAATTGCTACTAATTATTTGTCAACCGACGTAAAAAGGAAGATCTCACGAGATGCAATGGTCCGTCCCCTATATGGAACAGCAACATGCAATCTTACATACCGAGCTGACATAAACGGTTGAATCCTAATCAGTATTTTAAATAAAAATAAACGATCAAAAGAACGAGTAAAAGTAGATTTTCCTGGGTATTGGACACTGTAAATTGCGATGGTCCTTATAAGGGGAGGTAGCTTTCCTGCATGACCTTACTGATTCACCAACCTTCATCCATTTATTTGATTTATATTGCGTTCTGACAACGACGGAATCTAGATGAATTCTGCAGACCGTGCCTCGAGAATTGACGCATTATTACAGGCATGTGGCGAAAATACTGATTGCTACAAGCAAGTTGACCTTATGGGATATACAATGCTTTGCAATGAGTTTAGCTGATCAATAGATTTATCGTCAGCAAAAGTATGATATATGTATGAACAAACATTATCCACAAGCAGTTCATTTATATTATTTCCAAATTGAAAGCTTGTCGCGCAATTTGTTTGTACCACTTTGTTGGCATGATTAATACATATTAATCATGCCAACAAAGTGGTACATACCTATACCTGTACCAAATTGCAGATTTCTAGTATTAACGGCCAGCTATGCTGCGGACAGACGGACAGTATGGTGAAACTATAAATTAATAGGGGTTCCGTTTTTGCCATTTTGGCTACGGAATCCTAAAAAAAAAAAAAAGCGCAGGCCGTATTTCCAGACTTGCGACGCTTAACGACATTTAATCCGGAGATCTCTTGCCACGATCAACGTACCTGCTCATCTTGAGCCTACTGATATTATTAGAGATGATGGTAAGGACCTGATGGTGTGTCTTTGGTTCCTTGGAGCTTGGGACGGATGTTGGTGTGGGATGCTACTTGCGTAGACACCCTGGCACCGTCCCATCTTCAACGAACTACGTTTAAGGCGGCCGCTGCCGCTGAAAATGCCGAATTTTTAAAACGTAATAAATATAAGGGCCTCCGCAAAGAGTACGATTTTGTACCGTTTGGCGTAGAAACTTTAGGTTCATGGGGGCCCAGCACACGCAAATTGTTTGCTGAGATCGCGAAACGTGTGGTTGACGTAGGTAACTAATGACCGAAGAGCTGGCGACTTCCTCACGCAACGCATCAGTATTGCGATACAGCGAGTAAATGCCGCCAGCATCCTCGGTACAATGTCACAAGGGCCAATCTTAGATGTAGATATTTAGTTGCTGTAGCTATTACTATGATTATGATCTAATGTCGATGTGCGTACATATTGTTATGTTTACAGATATAAGCCGTTATGGCACCTGAAACATGGGCGATTTATTTATAGAGAAGATACATGATGATCCTTGAAGAGTTGCGATAAAAACTGGAGATTTAAAAACGATTCTAATATGTCGTGACATGTTAAAACATTTGGGATTTATTTATATTTAAACAAGCTTTATAGTGATCTTTATAGAGTTATAAACTTGGATATTTTCGAGATTTCTGTTTATCTTTTACTTTAGCGTCACAACTGTAAACGGAAACAACTATTCCATGCGCAAGCAGTAAACAAAAAAAAACCGGCCAAGTGCGAGTCGGACTCGCGCGCGAAGAGTTCCGTACCATTATCAATTTATTATTAAAAAAATACAGTTAAATCAACCTACCTCAAAAGCTATAGGAGATAATTTAATCAAACCAAAAATCGTTGATAGAGTTTATTAATGTGCATAAATATTTTTTTAGAATTTTATATCGCGTAGTATAAAAAATAGAGGGGGGGGACATTTTTCAGACTTTGAGAGCTGATATCTCGAAAACGATTTGCTTAAATAAAAATGAAATTTATAAACCTTCATATCATTTTCAAAGACCTTTCTAATAATACCCCACACGCTTATTTTTGCCATTTTGCTTACGGAACCCTAAAAAGTAAGTAAACCTAAAAATTTGCATTATTTTATAATCATGGACTTTCAGAACACAATCTTGGTCTTTTCAATTTAAAACCTTAAATCTCGAGTTCATATACATTTCTCCGTAAAATTATTGATATTTATTAGTATTCACGTAAAATAAATCTACGAAGTTGTTTCACGATATGCGTCAAAGACAATATATGCTATTGAAAGTCAGCCATTAAATAATAATACATGCCCGTCATGTATTGTTTTATAATTTAATTTAACCGTATAATATGTAAATAATTATTTTTGCTTGCTTGTTTGTATGGGAAAACCCATCATTTAACACCATTTCGGGAACATGTTTGTCGATTTTATTGGATCTTTTCATGACTATTTGATACGTAACAACGCAACGTAACGTAACGTAAACAAGTAATAAAAATATTTGGACCATAAAACGCCAAATTAGCGATAACCGATGTCACAATCAGATAAATACGAGTATATAACCGCCAATTTAATTTAAAAACGATGAGTAGATTCGACCTTTATGTTAACTATGTATAATTGGTTACATTTACATAAATATTAGTATTATAATTAGAATTTGTGTCATACGACATAACGACACACGTGGTACGGTACCTGTGTAACATAGTTTATTGTTGAACTTGGACATCCTATATCGTCGGGGATAGTGCAATACCGCGTAACTACCAAAGCAGATAGAGTTCAAATATCAAACAATTGACACTCAAATTGATTCTGACTGAATTTGTTAGTTACGCAGTATAGCACTATCCCCGACGATACGTCCCATAGATTAGTTTCGAGTATGTTGTGTCGTGCGTCGTTGTGATCCCAAGGGTATATGACATATGGCTTGGTAGAAGTGTTGTATAATAATACACGGTGTTACGCGAGCATTGCGAAAGATTTTAACTATGAATTCTAGACATCAAAATAAACAAAAAATATTATGAGACCTAATGTCAATTCCACCAAAAAAAAAAATTTGTTTTCTTTTTTTTTTAGGCCGATTTGAATACTTTTTAACATTTCCAGTACTTTTTATCATAACAACAATTTGTTTAAATTATTTATTTGAATTGTTTTTTTTAGGTAGAGGTTATTTCGTCAAGTCTATTCGTATTTTTTGATTGTCAGGCAAAAGGTGTGGTAATATTAGAACACATTGTGGTAGCATTGTAATCCAAAAGAAGTTAAATGACGAGTTACGTCGAAAAACTTATTTCGAAAAAAGGTTGATTATCTCTGAAACCAAGCCGAATCCAGGAAATTTGATATAACATTAAAGACTCTAAATATGGTCAGGAATCCAGCATTAAAATCTTTCGGAATGCTGACGTAACACCGTGTATAATAATGTTAACACACTTGTTGGTTTGTTCGGAACTTGGATTCCTAAGCCACATTAGAGGTAAATTGAAAATCCAAACAAAAGTTACGTAATACGTAGTCGTGTTGAGTACTGCTAAGGCAATCCGTATGTAAATAATTGATGAATATTGTAAACAAAACGTCTTATTTTGATTATACCAGATGGTTAACTAGGTAAAGAATGTACTATTATAAAATATGGTAGAAAATTGGTCACTTTGGTAATTTACGTCTCTATGAAACCTACGAATTTCGACGAATCACGTTTTGTGTAAGTAACGAACGAATTTCGTAGAGTGGAGATAGAATGAGCATCCGCTCGCTTGGTCTAAATCCACCTTTATGCTATGTTTGGTACACGATTGTCAAAGCACCGAACAATTGTTTTTAATGTTGCATGACCTAGCTATTGTTAAGGTTTTCCTATTTTTATGTAAATAAGCCTAATGTTAAAATTCCAAACTTGTTATAAGTACTTTTAAGTAAGGTACAGAAGCAATAAAAAATGTTGGTATAGGCTATTTCGTAGGTACCTGAATGTAGGTACAAAATTATATATGACATGGATTAATTTCCTTCAATGTGTAAGACTTCTCTCTCTAAAAGTAACATTTGATTAGCATCAAAAACATCAGTGATTCTCAAATTTTACGATTTGCTTCGAAATGTTTCTAATAGGAAAAGTCTAGTAAACAAAGTCTGACAACCATAATTAACTATAAAAACTGTCACCACTCTTAGGGATGTCGTATGTTGGTACTGAATGGAAACTGAGATACGAGCTTTATTTCAAGTATAGGTATTATGTTATGTTACTTAATCGCGCGGCTGTTTTGTCGCAGAGTTATAGTTGCCGATTTCTAAGAATGATCATTTGACAGTTTAGAAATGAGCCTTATATATATGACGTTAAGACTATCGGCAAAATGGTGATTCTTACCCTCATATTAATAAGGATTTAATCTATAACTGTCAAAAGTTCATTCTTAGAAATTGACAACTATAGGCTGTTAGACGCATGCGATCAAAGCAATTAGCTTGCCACGACTGCGTTAGAGTTGAACATTCCGTGAAAAATGAAAACGCGTGCGTCTACCGCTGCGATTAACGCACAGAACAATTGCGCGCTTTAGTGGGTTTTGGTTGTCAACTTGTCAACCGACGTATATCCATTTCAGTGTGGTATCAAATCACAAGGTCACGAAACAGGGTAGAAAGACCAGATCGTAACGGATACCATGTCGGGCGACCTCGCAAAGGTCGCTCCGAACCGGCCGGTGCCCATGCGCACTTGCGCAGTGTCAGAACAGGTTTCCATGCGAGTAAATATAAGTTCAAGTGTCAAGCTATAAATGTGACGGTTATAGTCGTTATTGTGTTAGCAAATTTAGGGAGACCGATTTGAAATTGATGGCAATATGGTTTTGAATGAACAAGTGCATTGAGGGACTCTCAGACGGTAAGACATGTTGTAAACATGCCAGATTCTAAAATAAAAAAGCCGAACAGGGATTTGTTCCTAACTTTTGGACCAAGACAGGCTTTTTATATCTTTCTATTTCCTGTGCCATCGTGTACCTACCTATATGTGTCTCTATAATTAAATCATACATCACATCACACTCATCATCAGCCTATATCAGTCCACTGCTGGACAAGTGGACATAAACCTCTCCTATTAGCCGCCTATCACTCATGCGTATATTGCGTATGGATCACGTCTGTGGTATGGAACTATGGATGCATTAGGAGATAATGCCTATAAACGCCACGCTGGGCAAGCCAGTTTGCGATCGCAGTATAGTGTATCATGTTGACGATGCCGCCCATCATCAATTTTTAAGACGACATGTATGAATACACGACGACAGTATTTTAAGGCACTCTATTTTCTTGAAAATAAACTACGGCTTCTTTGCAACCTAGAACCAGTCTAGATATTTTCAGGCCTTTTACAATGATCAACAACGACCTGAAAAATATCATCATCATTTGGTCACTGTGACATTTGTTTCCAGAATTTAACAAAGTATTATAAAATTAAATTACCAAACAATAAATTACGTACCAAATATGCATTTAGGTAATTAAAGATAATAAAATAATCCAAAATGACATTATCAATGCGGTTAATGATGATAAACAGTTCCTTGATTGTTGTTATTTATGAATTTATAACACGCTATGCCTACATGTGAACATTATCCCTTTATAAGGTAAATTACAAAATGATTATATAACATAACATAACATTAACACCATTATTTGGATTTTATATCTTGTGCAGAATATGATCTTGTAGAGATAGAGATAATCAAGTTCCCATTTGATTATTCTAGAATTGTAGATACGTGAATTTTATTAGCGTAGCAAGCGACTTTTAACTTCGATGTCCGAAATTTTTTGTTTCAAACTGGACAGCAAAGTTTGTTCACTCATCGTGTCTTAATATACTCCCAAAGCTCAAGATTGTAGATACCGAGAGAATCACAAAAATAAACGCTCAGATAGATGCTATTTTACTAAGGTATCTAGGCCTGGTGGCATATGATAGTTATGATGGCGTGGTACCATAAGCTTACTGGTTAAATTGTAATGGGACATCTCTTCCTTATGGACTCTTGGATCAGTATCGCTTTGAACTGCAATTAAAAGGAGCCCTTTGAAAATCCAGATCCCCTCTCAAACTGATTTTGATGAGTAAGTAGTTTTCCAGGTCGAAAACAACCCTATAGGCATGTATAGATCAACAACATAGTAAGACATAATTAAAATAAATTACCGTAATAAGCCCATTAATATACGGCTATGTGAAAGGGTAGTGGGTGTGCATTACCAACTTGAGTAAGCCCTAGATTGAAAGGGCACAGTACAGCTGACAGCCCACGACGTCAGACCTACACCGCGAACTTCGAAATACATAAATTGAGTATCCGTCTCTACTACTCCAACAAAGGAGTCGTTAGTGGGACAGAGACGAATGCTCGAAATGGGAACTTCGGAATTCGAGACAGACCTACACTCTACAGGCTTAGCCCGACGTTTGCAATCATGTAACAAATGTCACGTTTAGAATTAGGTTTAGTCTTGTTCGTTGTATACTGTACATTTATCCATATTTTACGACGAAATGAGTTTTTTGTGTTTATATGCTAGGCCCGTTACCTAAATTATCTACATATAAAATGAAGATTCGAAAGACCCCAAAAATACATATTTTATGAAAGCACCAATGTTCTCAATAAATTTCTTATTCGTACTTGGTAGTTTTTTAAATATTGTAAAAAACTAAAAAGTTACATAAAATACTCCAACTTAAAAGCCGAATAGACGTGTGCGCCGCGCCGGCGTCACGCCGCCGCCGACCTTTTTTGCCACGCCGCCGCCGCCGACTAATGGTCGGCGTGAAATCGGCGTGGCCTTGACTGAATAACAGAGTTATTTCTTATGGTCTAAATACTACACACTAAGCTTCGTATTTGCTTTATGTATTTATATAATGCTCTTATATAGGGAATTTACTGTCAACCTATTAGTTGTTTTCGAGTGTCATCACTCATTATACGTAGGTTCTTAGGCTCGACAACTTCCAGCCTCCTGAACAAGCTGGTTTCGCTTTCTAGAAAAGCTTTAGCACCGCAAACCATATACTCATAACACAAGCAACGTCAGGATATACAGAAGACCGAGAGGTATAACTTGCCTCTCAGGTTAACGTTCGTGTTCGTGGTCTATGAAGCATTTGAATTGATTGAGACCTGAGCTGTACTACGATGCCAAGTAGACTCCTCGCGTCGATAACCCAATTCTGGGGGTTGTGACTTATCAACGGGTCCATATTGGCACTTATACAATTTTTTCTTCGAATATTTTTACTAATACCGTTTTTTACTCATAATCATCATTACTCCGAAAAATTTTTCTAATACTTTTTTTCTTACTAAAAATTATACTTCTACCTACAATGTTCATAACGATTTTTATTTCGAAATTTTATCCTCCTTAAGTCGTCAAGTAGATTAATCTATACTCATAAAATTATTTGAAATAAATTGTTTATTTATAAACATTTTCCCATTAGGTTCACTCTGTTGTGGTATAATTCTTTTATGAATAACATAAACTACGTAGTCATAATGGGCTTTGTGCAGAAACTGTTATGACATACTCAAGTTTAGCATATTTCTTTGTGGAAGATTTCGAGTTGTTCGAATATTATTCGAGCATAATTTCGATGCTCCTATTTATGATGAGGCATAATCTGGATGTGCATAAAAAGTATCGGCATAGTTTGTTTTGGCCCGCCTGCCAAGCGTGGCGATTATGGCAAACCCCCCCCCCCCCCCCCTAAACTGGGGGAGGCCTATGTCCAGCAGTGGACGTCCGTTGGCTGGTGATGATGATGATGATGATAGTTTGTTTTAGCATAACAGAGAAGGAATAATTACAACCTCTCAATATAATCGAGGTAGTAGTAATATTCTATACGTTACTTACTGTCTTACTGAGCGGAGTACTTTCTAGGTTGCTAAAAAAAATAACCTCGAAGACTAAGGCGGGAGCGAAGCTCCCGCCTTAGTCTTCTAACCTAACCTATCCGAGTCGGATCTGCCCCGGAAGGTTTTGTTCTCTCGCTTCGCTCGCTCACTGCAGAAATTTTCACCCTCACAGCAAATTCTGCCTGACGAAAAAGGCAAGTTTCGAACATGTGGCTACATGCCCAAAAAAAAAATGCAAATCTAATTTCTGTCTTATAACACTCGGCGTAATTAATGATATGCCAAGATAGTTTCGGACAAAATAATATTCGAAATATTGTTATTTAAGCCAAGTGATGTTTCTGTCTCATTAAGTTGATGCCAAAATAGATTATACCAAGAGTCTGTTATGTCCTAAGCGTTTCGGACAAAAAAAGTTTAGATGGAACCCGTTTAGTACAGTACCTACTCTCTGCCACAACCTGATTTGTGCAGGTAGCTAGTTTACAGTAATAGTACGATTTATATTTAATTAAACAAAAATAATTCATACATAAAACCAGTACAGATAAAAATAAATACCTATAACATTAGAATATATAGCATAAAATAAGTATAGTGAAAAATTATATAAACATAAAAGTTAGTACTAAAAATATGTATGAAAAACAATATTATGAACATAAATAATTCTATGTGATGATGATTATGAACAAAGATTATTCTAAATACCGATCATTATGAATTTAAATTGTATAAGAAAAATTTTCGGAGTTCCAATAATCTAAGTTGCAATTTTATAAATACTTTGGCGCACCCCTTATCAACTCATCAATTTCTCTTTCACGGTCTTCCACCAACCACTCCAATTTTCCGCAGCGTGGATCGCTTCAGCAACCCGCAAGTTGAGTGAGGTGCGGATCTCTCCAGTGCAAGGGGCTCCTTCCTCTCGACCTTTTCTTTCCAATCTTTCTTGTGACAATAAGTTTTTGGAGATCTTCTCCAGGTTTACGGGCCATGTGTCGAAAGAACAAATAGTAGAACAAAACAAGTAAGCCTACCGGTACTTATATTGTGGTCCAGGGGGGTTACGATGACCTCTTAAATGCAATTCAGTTTAGGTTCGGCTAGCCAATTTTTGACTGTTATTCGATGCACATAGCGATTCAGTTTAGGTCCTAAACTGAATCGCTTTAGGAGATCGTGGTAGCCCCCTAGTTCGTTTTAAAGACCAGTTTTCGAAATCCAGACCATTGCAGCGACGATTAAGACAGAGAGATGTCTTGTGTCCAAAACTGTTTACTGTTGCTTTTGAATATTATGTTTTCAAGATTTTGGACTGGAATGGGATGGGCTTGTCATCAACTTCGGTTTGCCGCCTATAAAGTTATTTTGGTTGAAACCATGGAGAACCACCCAATGAGTACGAGTGAAGCTCGCCTCACTCGTACTCACGTACGAGTGACGCGCGCCTCTGTACATCCCTAAGTGGAGTTCGGCTTTCGGCCTTCGCAAGGGATCGAAACGAATCGGAGGGCCGCAGAGTGTTACACTAAACCATTGTGTAGCCATGGGAGCGCTAGGCTCTGGCAGCTCGGCCTTCAGCCTCGTCACTTGGCTCGCCTCTGTGGGACGCTCCAGGCCTTCAGCCTTACGCGAAACTGGGCCTTCGCGATCTATTTAGATACAGAGACGTGTTTGCGCGCCTTTGCGTGAGCTGGATCTGCGGCCTTCGCTGGCGTTAAGACGGTTGGGAAGCGTAATTGTATCGGAGAGCACTGAAATCGTGACACTCCGGGCCTTCGGCCTTCGTGGGCTTGACGCCTCGCCATCGGGGTTTCGACCCTCAGGTTCGGCTTATTTAGATACTAGGGCATATAATAGATCTTATTGTGATTAAGAACGTTAAAAGTTTAAATGATGTACGTTTATATGAAGAATGTTGTAGTTGTACAACATGGTTATAATTTTTTTGCGTATGTGTAAAATGTAAACGGAACAACTATTACTTCAGCGTTAACTCTAAAGTCTCTAAATAAGGCCAAACACTATAACTTAATGAATATAAAACAAGTCTGAGAAAAAGCATTCATGTATTTGCAATGGATCCGTATTATCGGAAGTATCCGGATCCGCAGATTTTTGATATCCGCATTATCCAAACGCTGAAAATCGACAGATGTTGCAAACCCTAGTTGAGAGCTGTAGAAGAACTGGAAACACCAACGTAGCTCAAAAAATCGATGAACTGTAGGTAATGTGGCCGTAAGCAGTCGGTGGCAGAGTCCTACGCGCCTGCGACAAGAGTACTGCGCCTGCCACCTCCGGCCGTGTCATACCTACGCATCATCAATAATATGGACCACTTCATACAGCTGACCATCTAGGTCTTACTCCACAGCGTTCCCCTAGGCTGAAGAACCAGACTCGGTGTTTAAAAAAGACACTGTTTTTACCAACCCGAAATTTTAAGTTGTGGGTAATTTACAAAATCCTCAGTTTAAATTAGCATACATAATATTGGTCGACGCAGCGTAGGATGCCTCCCAATATGATGGACCAATCACCTGGTAAAGATACGTGGAATCCAATGGACGTGAACTGTGCTCTATTTATCCTTATGGCATGCTATGATAGGGGGTTTGGGAGACCTGATGTGAATAGGGTTAGTCCAAACTGTTAAAAATATTATGTTAGAACTTAGAACATGGTGGGAAGAGAAAACTGATAGTACTGATCAGATGTTGGATAAGGTGGTCGGTGGTGGTGTTTGATGAACATTTATATTGTCTTTATCTAAAATATGACAAATGATACTATCGAATTCCGCTTTTTTATTCGTGTGACCTTGACGCCGATTTCACGCCGAAATCACGCCGCCGCCGCCGACTTTTCGGCAAACGCCGCCGCCGATCATTTTTAGATCGGCGCACACGTCTAAAGCCGAATCACATCAAACGTCAAAAGCTAACAGCAATTAGGTAGTAAAACCCCGAGTGGGCTCAGCATAAACAATTCAACAATCATGCAATCGCGAATAACATATGTTTGATATGTTATGACAGCGGGATGGGCGTACTCAATGAATGCCACTATATCCACGATGCACGCTTCGGTGGCATCCGTAGAGCTAAATAATCTTATAGGCGCGTTAGAATAAAAAAGTATCTGGTCTGAAATATAAGACTGTTTTTTTTATATAAACTATCGTGAGATTTTTTAACTAATACATAATAAAACTGTTAAACTCACGTATTTTTATTATTTATTAGTCATCACTACCCACGAAATGTTTCTGAGTCTTGGTCTCCATTATCGGGTTATTCCGCCCTGTTCCCACCTGTACCCATCTGACACCAGTGGGAACAACTGGGAATTAAAATTGTTGAGATTTATTTTTCCCGTAGTTACCATCAAATATTTTAGTGGTATAACGAATGGGAAAAATATTGCCAGTAGTGGTAACTACTGGAAATATTGGGTACCAAGTAATATAGTGGTATAACACGTGGGAAAAAAATACTCTAGTATTTACCACTGGTGTCAGATGGGTGGTAACAGGTGGGAATAAACCCCATTATCAAGCCCGTCGACGCTGGGCGACGACTGACCTGAGCGGACTGATTAAAAAAGCTGAAAAGCCTGGAGACATTTTGAACGAATTTGAAACCTTTATACAGTTTTCTATAAAAACGTTTATGATCTGATATGATAAGATAAAATAATATACAATAGCATATTCGTTGAATATAAAAACCGATTTAACTTTTTCTTAGGTTTATTATATTAAAATGACTCTTGTATTAGTTCCAAAAGGGTTAAAGCAATTCTAAGAATCATCAACAATGAACAACGCTCAATGAGCTCGATTATTATTTATTATTAACTCGTATACTTTAAACCGAGCAGTAAAATATCCCCGTTAACATAGTTTTTAAAATACTCCATTAAGCGTTTAACGGGCTAGTTAAAGTCAGATTATTATTTGCCCCACCCACGTCATTCCACGAATAGAGCAGGGCGTCATAAAGAGTCTGAGACACCGCAAAACTATAACCAATGCTAATGGAACCAAATTAACCTGTTGAACAATCGGCATGACTTCACCGGGCCTGTTAGCTCACTGTCAGGTTCTAAAGACTGAGGGCTTCCACGATCTACTAATGAGATTCAGTTTAGGACCTAATCTGAATGGCGATGTGTCAGTTCCATAGAATGACTGTCAAAAATTGACAGGCAGCGGACCTACCGCGAAAAACGAAATTCGTGAATTTCGAGGATTTGTCTCTCACTCTAGTGACGCCTTCGTTCTGAACCTAAACTAACTCATAGTAGCCCCCTTGGAAATAGGATCTGATCCCGGTAGATACTGCATGGATTTACATGCAAATAAAGGATCCAGAAATTCCCGGTTCTCGCAAGGTAGCACTACAAAGTCACCGAGTTTATGATCTAATTAGAATGTGTCCAGATGAATGATACAAATTTTCCGTTGAGATCCAAAGGGAAACGAGATTACGTAGATGACCTGCAGCTCGATAGACCGATGACATTGTTGCAGTAATTTTCCAGTAAAGTGAATAAGACTAACTGCAAAATAACTAATGTTGGATAGTTGCTTGATACGATTTTAGGTGTCACGTGAAATCTGGAGTCTAGACTCGATTGTTTTAGGAGGTTAGCACCCACTCCCTTGACCTGACAATACAAAATATACAGGTTCACTGACTTAATCAAGTTTATTAATTATATTATTGTTTTGATACCTGTTACAAACATCAACATCATGCAACATTGTTAATTGATTGCAGTCAATGATAGAACAGATAACACGTCAATTAAATACTAATCAATAACACATAACAATCAGAAATAGATAGAACGTCACAAATGTGACAGCCGCCCAGCTGGCAAGTTAAAAATTAGCGCAAATCTCAAAAACGTGTTGACACATTAAACGTAACACACGCAACTAAACACTCCAAAAATAATCTGGCAACCATCACTAGAATTACAAAAGGGGCACGCTTCTTTCCGTCCGAACACTTGATCGTTGTAAATAAATAAACTATGCACTCCACTGCTTACGAAAATAAATCCAATGCAGGCAACACTCAATCGGTGTTCAATAAAAATACGCACAAATTCACTAATATAAACAAATAGGTACGCGATCTTTCAAGTCTTTCGGCTAGTTTACAAGTTTAAATAAATAAACATCAGTTTTTCACAGTTAGAGATAAAATATCACATGCCAATGTAATAGTTACCACTGGGTTATATTAGTATATCCCAGAGCACCTGGTAATCAACAAAGTGATACTTGTGGCTTGATAATGAAAACATTAATAAAATAATACTCACAGCCGGGCGATATACCGTTCTCCTTCATAGCGCAGCGGAATGGATAATAAGTGCCAGGCAGCACCTTGCCATACATTGTCCGATCCATCTTCGGCCAATAGAGTTGTTTTTTTAGAAATAAAACACCCACAAGATCCACACTAGTCACTGCGCACCATAATCACAACCTACAGCGTTCGCCCACACGCCGCGAAAATGCAGAAAACACTTGCATTCACAAACAGTTACCTGTCAATCATACGTAAACAGCGCATAAACTTCATACAACTCTATATAAGACTGTTCTCTACCGTAAATCAAACTATACTAAAGCGACACCTAAAAAAACTGGTCGGCGATATCGGCATGCATCTGTCGATAAGTAGTGATAAGTGATAAGGCAATGTCAGGAGGGCGAGGTCGCGTGCGACTAGTCGTGGTCGCGTCCCAGTCGCGACTGCGCGTGGACGTCGCGGCGCCCGCGCATGTTCCAGCTCTGGAGATTATTTATACGCGGATCAAGTGCACTCGTCAAAGTTGATTGTTCATTGAGGTGGGAAAGTTGAGCCTTCCTACCTTGGAGTAAACTTAAGAGCTAGTGTTAGTGTTACACACAAACGAAGGTCTTAGTCGATAATTCAGATAAATTCATACAGGCAAAAGTACCAGCAACAGTTTCAATTCCAAAGATTCAAAATATTACTACTGAACCAACAACCGATACTCTGTTTCGTAATGGACAATTTGAAAAGAAAATGCCAGTCTCATAATATGTCCTTACTCCTAATATCCGAATTACCTGAACGATACTTGAAGAGTCTTGAGACATTTTAATTAGGAAAGATAATTCAATTCGTACAACCTTTATTGTTGAACTTGCAACAAATGGTCCAGCTACATTGCACTCAAGCAGTTTTACGTTTGCTTAACAAATATGCATCTTTTCCATGCTCTTCTACCTTTAAAAAGTGTTCAAACAACACGTCACTAGTACGTATTTAACAGAATTACAGGTATACGTAACATTACTAGTATTACTACACTACACTAAGGATGCGTCATCTTTAAAAACGTGCCATTACATAAATTAAAAGTAATGTCACGGCTACATCATCATTTAAAACAAAGTTAATTTGCATCTAGTGTTACCACTACGAAATGAAATATTACCGTTAGAGCAATAAAGCAATCAGTCTCTCCAGTAAATTTTAAAGATTCTAAGCCCTTTGAAGACGCAAGAAAGGGTAATCAATCACGGTATCTTCCAACTCTTACCGAACATCTTATAACCTTCTCTAACACAATTTCAAAGAATGGTACCGTCCTGATAGAAACTTAGAGCTCATTTTTTAAAGCAACTTCAAAGGGAGATACGATGTCAAGAAAGTGATTAGACGATTTATTCTAATTTCGTGCTCAGTTCCCGCCAAAACGTACCGAAACCCGACGTCCGGTGCGCGTGAGTCGCATGACAACGCTTCCGCCTTTTAGAAAATTAAAGTCCAAAAGGGAATATCTTACTCTGGATTCCCTACTAGACGCGACATCTGCGAGGTTCAGTTTCACATTCCTTTAACAGTTTACGATAATCACTGAAAGAAAACTGAAAGCTTTGATCTATAGTTTAGAGTTCTGTGAAATTCGTTAATTAAACACTTCGACGCTGCTGAAATTTGACAAAGCCGTTAAATTTCTGAAAAATGTCCGAATGGAGGTGACAGAGTGCGGTGTGTGATTTGCTGCGGAAATATGTTTTTTAAAGAAGTGAAAACCTTTGTCACCGATGAATCTGTTAAAGAATGAATGAAAATCTGAATTTGGGTTATAACTACGTCTCTTTGCCAAAGAACTACGCTTGTTGTTTTGTACACCATTATGATATCCGTGATTTAAGTATCTATTATACACTACGTGGCTTATGATAGTTATGATGGTCAAGCGTTTATCGTGCTATGCGGCACCCTCGCACTTGCGTATGCATACTTGTTAGAACGTGCCGGCAACGATAAACACGAGACCATAAGCCTACAGAAAGGAGGCACCGCAGCTCTTCAAGCTCTCGTAAAAACCCTGGATTGCACATTGGTTTACTAATCCATTCAGATTATTCTCATCCAAGGTTTACGAAGAAACCAAGACGAAAGAACTGGCCTATCGGGACGAAGATTTATATTCTTATTCGGCAGCAAATGTTCAAACTGAAAACGTATGGAATGCAGCCATCGCAAGAATGCCCGATCTCAAGTAGTCAGAGGTCTTTTACCCACCGACAAAGGGCATGCAAGTTTAAGCATGCTATTTAACACTGGTTTGTGTGATTAAAAACTTTAGCGTGGAACGCACCAGCGCACAGCACTGTGACTGGCATGTTCTTTAGAACAATTGCTGCTAGGGTTGACAGAAGTCCGGATTAGCTGGATATGTCCCCCCAAACTATTATGCGTCCAGATTTTAAGATTGCATCCCCCGAATGCGATATCGCACGCGAAATATCAACGAAAATGTATGAAAGACTGTACTGCACTCTGCACTGTCCGGGTTTTGTTCCAGCTTTCTTACGAAACCATGTATATTGTTGTGAAAAAATCGAATTTCGAGGCTTAAAGACTAAAACCCTAAAGGCAAAAAAATCTAAAAGGAATAACACTCAAAGACCGTAACGACGGTTTCTAGAAGACCAATTCAACGCATAAAACAAGCAGATTCCGTTATCTTCTCACATAGTCAAGTCAAGCCTTTTGAAGACTGGAGTCTTAAGGTTACGAGTCTTTAAAGCTCGATATGACCTTTATCCACACAATTGTCCGTGTACAGATTTTAGATTTTAAGACCTGGCCAGTTGGCAACCCTTTGCAGCAACATGTCCGTCTAACCTGGCCCCTATTGTTCCTCTAATAAGGAAGTTAATATTTGAGCTAAACGCAGGCGCAGGTGTTCTTCCACGTTGGTAGGGAGCTGTTGCCTCAGAAACCAGGGTATCTCCTTACAAAATATGAAAGCTTGTCTGAAATTCTGGTTGGAAAGAATTTATAGATGGTTGGTTTATATCAGCTATTTAGGCTTAGTAGGTCATCATCATCATATTATCAGCCGAAAGACATCCACTGCTGAACATAGGCCTCGCCCAAAGTTTGCCACAATTAGTAACACCCGAAATTACTAGGTAGATTTACCATATTCTTGCTTTGTTGAATTTGACTAAGCGTACCTTAAACATAATACCTACTAATATAATAACTATGTCCGTCTTCTACCCTTTCACGCCTAAACTATTGAAACAATTTTCATGGAATTTCGTGCAGAGATAGTTTAAGTAAATCTCGGGAAAGAACAAAATAGTTTTTATTCCAGAAAATTGTAGCTTCCTGAGATGGCGTAACCAAGTTCTCCGCAGATAAAGTCACGGGCAACCTATACATATAACTATGTATATGTTTATATTATACTTGAAGTTAATTGGAAAACCTAAAATGTATGTTGTTTTGTCATACAAGATAGATAGAGGCGGTGCTCGCTGCAGCGGTAAGAGTAACTTGCTACGTGCAAATACAAACCACTGCGTTTATGACGAAAACATTGGCATGTCGAGAGAAATACTAAGTGAGGTACTGTGGGAAAGCTTTGCGTCGTGTAAACTTTGCGAGCATACTACGAAGTCGTATTTAATTACCTATTGGTAATTATCTGAGGCCGACTGCGAACACGTACCAAATTTTGAGACTTGATAGCATTGCAGGAGTGTTTAACAGTGTGGAAAGAACTTTTTAGAAAATTCTCCCCATTTCGGACGTTGCTGAATTAGATAGATAGATAGATAGAATACTCTTTATTGCACACCTTAACAAAAAAGAAAACATGGATAAAACAGACGATTATACATAGAGGTACACAACAGGCAGTCTTAATTAGGTATTTTTGTTTTTTTCTTTAACACGGAGTGGACCAATGGTATGGTACTATGGTATAGGCTTCAGTCGCGAAGGCTCAGCACGTAGGTTGGATCCCTACCTCGGACGTTGGTGGACTAGAATTACGATTTCGTAGGTACCTATATGTCATTTAATATAGGTAAATGTAAGTTAATCTCAGTTTTAATGTTTGTATACCTCACGCATTTTTTTATAACATTAAAACAATATTTTTTACAGACATCTTTTGAAAAATGCATTCAAGTCGTTACTCGGCATTGGAACAATATACCTAAGCTAAGGTAATAAAGAATGAATAAGGGTAGATTGGCAATGGACCATGTGTACACTTTTTAGTACAACCCTTTAAAGAAATCTTTGTTCAAATTAGGACACTTTTCACCTGACTAATAAACAGGCAAATAAAAAATAAATAACAATGAAGCTAATAATACGAGTAAGGTTAAACTGCTTGTGATTAGTCTAGACTCCACGAGAGCAATGTGCTTGAAGCATTGCCAAAATCAATCTGCCTCGGCTGCCAGTGGGAAATAAAACACTACATCAATACATGATGTTTGTAAACTGACAAGTTTATTGTACAACCGCCATCAGATATATCGGACCAGCCAGAGTGTTCACAAATATCTGAGCAAATCACTATTGTCAAGACCTAAAGATAACAAACAGGTTCCACGAGAATGTCGGGTACGTGACGCCGTTCTTCGCGTACATCTAAAGGTGCGTTTAAACCAAAAGAGCATTCGCTGTTCTAGCGCCCGTTCTAAGAAATCAATCAATCACGTTTTGTGTACCGATCGAATTTCGTAGAGTGGGAGGTTAGAACAGCGAATGCTCTTTTAGTTTAACCGCACCTTAAAGGTGCATTCAAACCAAACGAGCATTCGCTATTCTATCCTCCACTCTACGAAATCAACGAATCACGTTTTTTGTAACGATCTAATTTCGTAGAGTAGGGGGTTAGAATAGCGAATGCTCGTTTGGTCTGAATGCACCTTAAGAAAGTTACGAATACAATTTTTGGTGTATCTTAATTTTATAACTGGGTGTTTATTTTTATAGAGAATTCTCGCACTTTTCTAAGGTAGCTGTCACAGCCGTCACGTTCCCGACAAAGTAGATTTTTTCGTGGGATGCACCGAAAGAGATCATGTCTTGATATTTTGAGCACCGTGGGCGCTGTAATATTTACAACTTGCGATTATTATGCTTTCAAACAAATATGACGCAGATGGTATAATTTAATCTTTGAATGTAACTTAAATCAAGTCAGTCTACGACTATCGCCCTAACGTCAACATCACGCAAAACTATAAATAGGCTTGTTAATATGTTTTGTGGTCAACATTTAACAACCTTCATACTACATAAACCAACGACTATTCAAAAACTGAAATTAGACTCTACTTACAGAAACTATTCATAACTAACGGAGAATAAAATGTATCCTACTAAAAATCTACAGATTCAATTCATGTTTAATCAATGTGACAACATACATAAACTATCCACTCTATAAAACTAAAATATGTATGACACTACCTACAAGTACAGCCGATACCGATAGATATTCATAATCATAACTAACAGAGAAGAAAATGTACCCTACTAGAATCACTTCCAATTCTATTCTTGTTTATCAATGGAACAACAACACATACAAAACCAGCGACTTTTCAAAACTGCAATATGACTGTACGTATATCCACACTGTCAATTAATTGTACATAACAAATTCTACACTATTCCCTCTTTTCAAAAAGTTTCCCAAAACAACTAAGACGCACTACAAAAAAAATCAAAACTCATTGACAAACAATTTTCGTTTCTCCAAAAACTTTTCCCATACACCAATCACCGTTCAACACATGGTTCATCTTCATACTTCACACACTTAAAGGCTAGATTTTTATAAAAACGTCAAAAAACGCACTACACTTTCCCCATAGAGGACACCGATCGACATACGGCGATTACGGCGGTTCACGCGTAGACTGAGCCGCGAAGCCGCGGTGACGTCACTAAACACCATGGTTATCTAGCCGGATTCCCTGCCTGTATAAATATAGGGCTACGTGGGTACAACGGCGTAAGAGGCTTAGCTGAACTGCCAAGATTGTAAACTGTTAAGTGGGACGGTGGTGTGACAGTCGAGTTAAATAAATAAATTGATATCAATGTCAGCCTCCGTGGCCTAGTCGGTAGTGACTCTATCTGCGAATCTGGAGGTTCCGGGTTAGAATTCCAGGCCCCAATGCCGAGGGCATTATTTGTGTATTTATGTATCCAAGAAAGAGAGGTTGGGCTAAAATCACTGGTGCCATAGGTACAATAAAGCAGGACAGTAGTATTACCTTCGTGTGTTCCGAAGGGTAAGATCAAACGGAGTGTATTTTTAGTAGGGCTACCGGTATCCGTGTTACCCGCAGACACGTGTACACGAATCCTTAACACCGGCGGTACTAAGAACCCGAACGACACGAAACGCCAAGAAACGTTTCCACTTAGAAACGTTTCCAAGTTAGAAACGTTTCCAAGCTTGAGTCTTGTGGATCCATTGCAATTGAATATTCGAAAAGCCTATGTTTTTTTAGTAAAAAGTCAGAAACAAAACAATACCTACCGAAAAATTCGAAGTTTTTTACAAATTACGCAGCTAGAAATTTTCTTTGTTAGTGGTTAAATGCGGTTCAATACTTTGTTCAAATATAAAACCGATGTTTATGAACCTATGTTTTAGATTGCCAATGCCACTACACATTGAGGGCGGATCAGACACGGGTATCGGTGTCTTAATTACACGGTTCCTAATTACACGTTCCAAACGGGTAAGAAACCCGTTTCCCGGTAGCAAAGAAACGGGTACACGGAAACGGGTACACGAAACCCGCACACGACCGAGAGCCCTAATTTTTAGTTGTTTTCTAAGGAAAATAAATGTACAACTTTATAATACTTATATTGATTCAAATTCGTGGTAAAGTTACATATTTAAACTTCTGTTTCAGTGACGTCACTTTATTAGTAGAGTAAATGGGTCAGTCATATTGTCATATAACATCTTTATTATTCACAGAAATCCTTTCACGAGGTTTACGGCTGTTTATAAACTCAAGTAACAGGTTTCAAATTTACTAAATGTATATTTCAATGTTGTAAGACTATAGGATATTGGAAGGCTCCGGTGACAATTTGAAAGTGAAAACCGTTTATAATGAAATAGCGCATATCAATTGCAAATGCGGTTTTCACTATAAATTATTGCTATTAAAAAAAAATGTTTTAGTATGTACAGTACAGGACTACAGGTGGTGCTTTTTTGCGCGCTAGTGCGAGAAGTGGTTAATTTTATCGTGGTATAATATTAAATGCTGAATTTGTCTGTTTTGTTTTGTCCTGTCATGTTTGTTATATTTGCCACGATTAAATTATTTGTATTGTATTGTATTGTATTATTTCTTTCAGGTCGAAACTTCGGATGGCCACCTGTAGGTACTGAAAATCATCGTATGATACACGAGCGAAAAGGAAATTCGTAACTCGTGTCGATTTAAAACACTCCCTTCGGTCATGTTTTAATACTCATAATTATTAGTTATCATATTTTAGTATAATGTGTTCACTATGCTGACATTGCTGACGCTGCTGCTCATCACCAACTCTTAAGTGACTCTTAAATCTCTTAGTAAATTCTTACGATACCCACGGAAATTATTGGTTCCAATATGAAATAAATACTAATAAGTTTTTGGAAAACAATACACGAAAACACAAACCTTGTTAATATTCTCCGTCAAAAAAGCTGCATTTCATAGACCACAGTACCAAAGTAGGACCTACTTGTGCGTAAATTGTGAAACAGTCCCTTACTCCTCCAGGCCGGATGGGCTAGGTGTGTCACACACTGCGTTGCGACACCGCATAGCTAACGAAGCACAACGACACAATTAACTTGATTACGAACTATGGGAGTGTACGGGATTAACAGCTTAATGCGATAAAATTAAAAAGGACACATATCCATTGTGTTTCTCAAAAGTTACGTCCTTCTTTGCTAGGCGGGTTAAGTGGTCATTGGATGTGATAATGGCATAAGGGAATTCTATACGCATCGTTGAGATGGCGTTGCTATATGTCGGTTAAGTTAAGGGAGCGAAGTCGCAGGAAAATACTAGTATTGATAATATCAAGGTATTGTCAATGGAAATAGTAGGTCAAAGTCGACTTGTAAACTTTCGTCGGGGTTCCTTTTAAGGTAAAAAGGCAGAGAATTTTATATAATTATTACCTATAGAACATATTGTGAAAACACAAATCAAATTATTTATTAACTAAATATTTTGATTTGTACTTTTAATTTTTCTCCAGTAGTCACACTACTTAATACTATATAAATTATAAATATTAGATGTCATATACCAAGGAAAAACGACCAAGATCACCTATGTCCGAGGTGGGGATCGAACCCACGTACTCAGCTTTCGCGGCTGATGCCTGTACCCCTCGGCCACTCGGTCTTAGCAACCACCGGTCAAATTTCTCGGGTATATGCAATCCATTACAAGGCTAGGCGCCTTTGACCATTCTCTAAGGGTAAGCACTAACTACATGCCTGCACCTCCTATTTAGAATACTTTACAGTTTTCTAGAATAGCTAGAGAGAGATGGTGCTGCCATCTATTGAACATATTGTGAAAACACAAATCAAATTATTTATTAACTAAATATTTTGATTTGTACTTTTAATTTTTCTCCAGTAGTCACACTACTTAATACTATATAAATTATAAATAAAAAGAAAAGCGAAAGCTGAGTACGTGGGTTCGATCCCCACCTCGGACATAGGTGATCTTGGTCGTTTTTCTTTGGTATATGACATCTAATATTTATAATTATTACCTATAGTTATTATGTGCATTCCGAAACCCATTCAATTTCAGCTAAGGCTGAAATAAACTTAACGTAATGAATAACATATATTTACGAAGTTTTTTACAAATTACGCAGCTAGAAATTTTCTTTGTTAGTGGTTAAATGCGGTTCAATACTTTGTTCAAATATAAAACCGATGTTTATGAACCTATGTTTTAGATTGCCAATGCCACTACACATTGAGGGCGGATCAGACACGGGTATCCGTGTCTTAATTACACGGTTCCTAATTACACGTTCCAAACGGGTAAGAAACCCGTTTCCCGGTAGCAAAGAAACGGGTACACGGAAACGGGTACACGAAACCCGGACACGACCGAGAGCCCTAATTTTTAGTTGTTTTCTAAGGAAAATAAATGTACAACTTTATAATACTTATATTGATTCAAATTCGTGGTAAAGTTACATATTTAAACTTCTGTTTCAGTGACGTCACTTTATTAGTAGAGTAAATGGGTCAGTCATATTGTCATATAACATCTTTATTATTCACAGAAATCCTTTCACGAGGTTTACGGCTGTTTATAAACTCAAGTAACAGGTTTCAAATTTACTAAATGTATATTTCAATGTTGTAAGACTATAGGATATTGGAAGGCTCCGGTGACAATTTGAAAGTGAAAACCGTTTATAATGAAATAGCGCATATCAATTGCAAATGCGGTTTTCACTATAAATTATTGCTATTAAAAAAAAATGTTTTAGTATGTACAGTACAGGACTACAGGTGGTGCTTTTTTGCGCGCTAGTGCGAGAAGTGGTTAATTTTATCGTGGTATAATATTAAATGCTGAATTTGTCTGTTTTGTTTTGTCCTGTCATGTTTGTTATATTTGCCACGATTAAATTATTTGTATTGTATTGTATTGTATTATTTCTTTCAGGTCGAAACTTCGGATGGCCACCTGTAGGTACTGAAAATCATCGTATGATACACGAGCGAAAAGGAAATTCGTAACTCGTGTCGATTTAAAACACTCCCTTCGGTCATGTTTTAATACTCATAATTATTAGTTATCATATTATAGTATAATGTGTTCACTATACTGACATTGCTGACGCTGCTGCTCATCACCAACTCTTAAGTGACTCTTAAATCTCTTAGTAAATTCTTACGATACCCACGGAAATTATTGGTTCCAATATGAAATAAATACTAATAAGTTTTTGGAAAACAATACACGAAAACACAAACCTTGTTAATATTCTCCGTCAAAAAAGCTGCATTTCATAGACCACAGTACCAAAGTAGGACCTACTTGTGCGTAAATTGTGAAACAGTCCCTTACTCCTCCAGGCCGGATGGGCTAGGTGTGTCACACACTGCGTTGCGACACCGCATAGCTAACGAAGCACAACGACACAATTAACTTGATTACGAACTATGGGAGTGTACGGGATTAACAGCTTAATGTGATAAAATTAAAAAGGACACATATCCATTGCGTTTCTGAAAATATACGTCCTTCTTTGCTAGGCGGGTTAAGTGGTCATTGGATGTGATAATGGCATAAGGGAATTCTATACGCATCGTTGAGATGGTGTTGCTATACATACATATGTCGGTTAAGGGAGCGAAGTCGCAGGAAAATACTAGTATTGATAATATCAAGGTATTGTCAATGGAAATAGTAGGTCAAAGTCGACTTGTAAACTTTCATCGGGGTTCCTTTTAAGGTAAAAAGGCAGAGAATTTTATATAATTATTACCTATAGTTATTATGTGCATTCCAAAACCCATTCAATTTCAGCTTAGGCTAAAATAAACTTAACATAGGTAATGGAGAATATATATTTAGTCGTTAGACTTGTTTAGATTGAATAATAAATTAAACGAGTGTTTATTTTCAAAACAAACTCCAAAACCTGTTTCTGACAGATCTTCAGAGATTCGCCAGCTATAGATAGTTTTGTTTGGATGTTTTTCACAATGACAATCTTAATATGATTTTTACATTTTATTTAACAACATATATATTTGTTATTCGATGTTTGATAGTGATCCTAACTTTAACTAATCTCCTAAAAATACCAATTACGATGTAATCGGGTCTCAAAGTCGATCAAAATAGGAAACTTTTCTATCAATACTTAGATAGGTAACATAACAGCTCGTGTGTTTATAATTTATGATGCTTCAAACACATTCAATTATCAAAGAGGTAGCTGTTTACGGTGATTATAAAGATCAAATGAAATTAAGCACGTCCCTTTTGTAATGTCCAGAGGGAAGACACGAACTGATTTGTGCCTATGGCCCAATCGCCACATTAAAATTCCCATTGCGTACCCATGGTCATTACCGCCCTAAACTATTCCTGTCTGTTACCGTTACGCACCAATCAATTATCCGTGAGGCTAAATATACTCGGGAATTGGTGCTATCCCTCACTATAGGTACAAGACATTTGGCCACAGAAGGACAGCAAGGTAAAACAATACAAGTTGAAGTAATATTTTTTGAAATACGCATTTTGAAACTGCAATTCATGTATAATATTTATATACCTATTTGTGCTTGTTTGGGTAAGGGTGAAAGTGCTGTCACAATTTCATATTTTAGGCTGCCACGAGAAACTTCTATGAGTTCTCCGGGGTGGCGAACGATAAGTATTTTGGGAAAAAATCGCCAGAAAACTTACTGGAAATCTTGATCGAATTCAGTAACTACGAATTCAATATAATACACTAAAATGTATCTTTTATTAATTATTATCCCTTCGTTTCAAGAGCTTTGTTCATTCAGATGGCAACCCGTTTCGCCTTATTGATAATAATGTGCAAAAGAAAAACTGTGAAAGTTTGAACCGAAGTATTTTTTATATTAAAATTAATTGGCTCGAACCCAAAATAAGGTGGCGATTAAATCGGGATTGTTATCTCTTGGATTAATTACGTTTCCAAAAAGAGCCGGATGATTTATACTGGCGACAAATCGGTTATTTAATTCACAATTTTCTTTCATTACCTACAAGAGAGAGTACAAAAGGTAAACGAGAAACAATGCGTTCGAGCGGCCCAATCACTAACGTGAAAGAGATGGCTTCAAATTCAACACACAATTTTATTTGAAGTTATATACCTATCATTACATATATCACATATTTTGCACGCTGCTCTGTGTAAGACACATATAAAATGGTAGTGGAAAACAAACAAGACAAAACATCTTAGCTTATCGAGCTTATCGATATTTGAACCAAAGACCTCCAGCTATTTAGGCTACAGAATCGGTAAAAGGTGTAATTAAATTTGTCGATGTCAAAAAATTACAGAATTTCAGAAAAGTTCCGCGGGTCGACATCCGGCATCCTTTGTATGAACTCAAAAACTCGCTTAGCTTACTCGATGTTCGCTGAACGATGGTTACTGAACAATCTCAACAAAGTGGGCCTTCTGTTGCTATATCCACCTCACGTTGATCGGTGGTATGTGGGGATGTTCGTTGTCAGCGAACTATGCGTGGCATTAAGTGACAGCTATAAACGAGGAATGCTACAGATTCTTTTCTAAATCTAGAACGTTTATTTTTAAGAATTGTCGTTACGGCAATAACAAGATACGAGATCTTGTTATTACTGATACCAATCTGTCCAATTAAAAAAGAATAGAATGGAAGAGACATAAAATAAAATGTATGCTATTTCGGTTGAGATTTACTGGTTCCAAGAATTTACGCGATTCTAATAATTTGATGAAAACCACGTAGTAAAACTTATGATCAAGTAGATGCAAACGAATCATGTATAGTTCGAAATTGTTTCGATGGCTCAGACCTGCTACCGCGAACACGGTAGCAGATCTTGAGCAATCGAAACAAAAACAACTTCGGTGTTCGCAGTAGATACTAAAGATTGGTTAGCCGCATAAATTAAGGCTGCGTTTTGCTCTCTAACACAAGATAAGACAGCTGATAAATGTGATCTGACATGACATCTTTCGGTCCTATAAGTGCGTACCACTCCCATTTTACAACGAAACAACCAAATCAACCCCATGTTTGGCTCATAAACTGCGTTACACAACACGATATCCCATCAAACGAACTAGGTCGCTAATAGTCCCAATGACCTTTGCATAGTCTGTATACCCTCGGTTTATAGGCCAGGCGTTTACCCGATTACGAGGCGGAACCCTACTACTTCGGAGACGAAATATCTTAAGTAATATGGGATACTGTTGAAGATACAACATTTCGTCGCGTCGGGATATGTCATTAATCAAAGGGGCGTCTAACGTGTTGCGAAAATGGGCAACGTGCAGTGGCGCGATGCAAATATTCCTTAGGGTTTTCTTAAAGCTAATAACCTACATTGTATAGTTCCGTGATTTTTATGCTATCAAAGATTACAAATTAAAATAAAGTGGTTTGAAGGTATTTTGCTATTTTGTACAATTGCTGTGGCTGCCTGTCATGAAAGTTTGTCATGCATGAAACATGCATGAAAGTTTGTCAAACACATTTTTGTATTTATTTCTTTAGCACTCTAAAGAGGAATATTTGTATCAGTACACATGGAAAGGTACCTTTTCAGGACTCTTAAAATAAGCCTTATGTGTTCTATAATAAAGTCCATTTTAAAACAGTGTTTAAAAAAGACTTTATTGAAGAACACAAGGTTTATTTTAAGAGTTTACATGGAAAGGTACCTTGTTCCAGTAGACAATCATCCCAGTGGAAAAAGTACCTTTCCATATTGAAATGTTACTTTATGCAATGTATTAAAATTTAAAATATATACCTAAATGGACAATTTATAAATGTTGTGTTGTGGCAAATTGCTTTCCAAAGAATGTTGTAAAAAACTGAATCTCACAAATAGTCATTTTAGTCAGTTCACATTGCAGAATCACCTAATTTTGATTCCGAGCAAAGTCTCATAAATAAAATAAAAAAATTCAATTGAAGTATGAGATTCCCTACAATATAATTATATGGTGACATACCAGAGACATATTTTCATGTGGTGACATACCAGAGACATATTTTCAACTTTATGGTATTGATAATAACACACATGCCACGTGACCAACAATGGCAGAGGGATAACCCACAGTAGTGTAAGTACACAACCTATAGGCAGTATTTCAGTTGAGCAACAGTAATATGCAAGTGGTTAAGTAAAAATGTCACACTTTGCTACTTCTCGTAAGGGTGTTTAAACATTTAATAACTAAACACTCACATAATAATTCCCAATAATTGACCATATTCATTCCAACTTAAGCTCCCTTGACTCCCTCATTCAATGTATGCTGATGACAGAGGGTCACCACCAAAAAATGGGATTTGTTCAAGCCTTGATAGAGTCATATACAACACGTTCCACAATCAACTAAAATAAATAAATTGTCAAGACATTGGCTATTAAATAAATTATCTTTTATTTTAATAGCCTTATTGTGTTCTTCTTGAGATGCACATTGTACCTTAATTCAGGGTCTTGGCAATAAGTTGCGATCAATCATGATGATTCATCTTTCAGTAACTATAAAAATAAATTGAATGTCAACTAATACACTTCAAGATGAACGAAAATATGACAACAGAATAACAATGGTTTTCAAAATAATATTAATTAAAAATACCAGATTCATATCTGCCCCTGCTACGCTATATTTCTTAATCTAAAACTCGGCTAAATAGGCGTCAGTTACGAGTGTAAGTGCCAACAAACGAACTAATTTTCGCTTCTCGAAACTAAATAAATACAGTTCTAATTCAAAACAATCTATCAAAGTTAGCGCTGTATCAATAATTTAGCAGCCACGGAACCAAGAATTTTGCAATAAAACACGTCATTAAGACACCAGAGCAAGTAAAACAGGTTATGATAACAGCAAATCAACTTACCCAAATCATCCATGGTGTTTTCTAGAATTCTGTTACACTATCACAATTTAACTTGAGCTTTCTATTTTGGCACCACTAGTACACAACAATAAACATTATATGGCGGAATAATACTTAAAAATACTGCAAAGAAATGCAAGAAATAACAACCTAAATATGGCAAACAGCGAATTGTTTAGATTTGTCATCAATGACAGTCAGCCGTCACTACCGTCAGTGTGATAAAAGTACGCGATTTGAGACTTTAATTTCGCCGCCAAAAGTAACATATTATCACTGCTTTTTCATATGTGTCTCAAATAGTATTCGCTGTCACAACTGGCACATTCAAATACTAGCAGTGTTTTCAATTGATAAAATGTATTATTATCTTTTCCTAAGAAATGTACAATAAAGCTTCGTTTATTAAAATTTTTCGTGTATAATTAAACCTTAAGCCACAATTACTGAATGAACGCCATTACAAAATTATTTAATTTCAAATGATTTTAAAGTGAAAATAGAACGGTTTGCGCATATGTATCTCGACGATCTAGTTGTGGAACGTGCGCACTTGCTCATCGTTCACTTCACAGGGTTGTATCGATTGAATTAAACAAATTAATTCTTCAAGATTTCTGGGCTGTGAGCAGTAGTATATTTACAAAACAATATGAGCACTACAGGGGAGCAGTTGACCTTAGCCAGGGATATAAAAAGGGCTATAGAGTTGCTCGAGAAGCTGCAACAAAGTGGTGAGGTGCCAGCTACGAAACTTGCTGCCTTGCAGAAGGTGTTACAAAGTGATTTCCTGAATGCTGTTCGAGAGGTCTACGAGCATGTCTATGAAACTGTAGATATCCAAGGCTCGGCTGACATTAGAGCTTCAGCTACTGCCAAGGCGACCGTGGCTGCGTTCGCAGCCGCCGAAGGGCACGCTCATCCTAGAGTTGTGGAGCTCCCGAAAACCGAGGAAGGTTTAGGTTTCAACGTAATGGGTGGTAAGGAACAAAACTCCCCTATTTACATCTCCAGAATCATCCCTGGCGGCGTTGCTGATCGTCATGGAGGACTGAAAAGAGGAGACCAGCTGCTCTCAGTGAACGGCGTTTCCGTGGAAGGTGAGAATCACGAGAAAGCTGTGGAGTTATTGAAGCAGGCTGTTGGATCCGTAAAGTTGGTAGTCAGGTACACTCCCAAAGTCCTGGAAGAGATGGAAATGAGATTTGACAAGCAGAGGACTGGTCGCAGACGAACCAACTACAATTAATATAATACTCATGCTTGATGTTCAAGCTATGTTATCTTTCATTTTAAGAGCACCGGAACAATTTGTCTTGGTAAAATGGATCCTTATTGATGAGTGTCTTAGTATGTTATTTATCTGTTAATATTTGACCTATATTTCATATTGACAACTGCCATTGTAGGTACTTGTATGGTTTTTACATGCATTGTTTATGCACTTTGAATCATGGTTCAATATTGGATGTTTGCCCTGTAAATATGTATAAGTGAACACTGAGAGCTTCCCACAGTAACCTAAAACTGATGCATTTCTTAAAAACATTGTCTATTTTGGGAGTTGTAATGAAGCAATAACAGGAAGTTGTTTATAATTGTGACTAATATGGACTGCAAATGGCCAACTAACTATGCATGATGGTATTGATGGTATTTCTAGGTTCAAAAAAATTGTGTCTCGAAAGTCTACATTTTTTCATCATAGTTGGACTCCTAAAATATTGTCCTTTACACCAATAATCCACTATTCTTAGAAAATATGTCTGCCTATCTATGGTATTAACCAATTAAAGTAGAAATAACATGACTAATTGACTATGCCAAATATTGCCAGGCTTGATAGTAATTGATTCTCTACATTATCATCAAACATAACATGTAAATATTTCCAGCAAAAGATGCTTTCTCTAAATAGGTACTTAATTTGTTTAAAGGTGCAATCCAACCCAATTCTGATCTTGTGGTAAGCAATAAAGTGGAAGGTTTTTACTAAAACACTCAAATATGCATAAAAAATTTGAACTTTTACTGAATTACTGATATTGACCAAGTTTGGTTCACAATTTGCTGTGAAAGGGTTAAAATATCTGTTTAGTAGCACCTGTTTGGTATTTGTGTTCTTCAAGCTATGCAATGATTAACCATAAAGCAAACATCGCCTTGGTTTGACAATGATATTTTCTAAGAATGGCTGTAATGTTGTTAGAACTTTGACTGAATACAAAAAAAACTTCACAGCTATTAACACTATGATACACAAAACAAAATATATATTTTCCTTGCAGTGAGGGAGTTAATATAACAAAGTGTTATATTACTATCTGTTGAAATTGAAAAAGAAACATGTAATAGTATTATATGCCTTATTTTTAAGTCACTATAGTTTAGTTTTGTATCATTGATGCCAAATATATTTGACTCAATTTACTGTAAATCATTTACTTGTTAGAGTTGTATTAGATTGAATGCACATATTGTATTATGTTAGATGTTAAGATTATTATAGCAAGTTTATAATTTGTAATTTATTCAATATTTAAGCCATCTATATTGATATTATTGAAAGTGGTACTTAATTATATTGGTATGTTTAAATTATATGAGTTACAAAAATAAAAAGAGATATAAAATAATTGTTTGTTTTATTGTACAAATATTTACATTTACTTATATTTATAGAAACCAAGCTTGAAGGTACAGGTAATGTCACCAGAGTTGAGGTGAATGATGTAATGTATGTAAAAATGTAGTGAATTACTTGATATGACTTTAAATCCTTTGAACAAACTTTTTGGTCAATCTTACAGTTGCAATGAGATTTGCTATCAGTACGGAAAAAGAACACTTATTTCAAATTCCATTGTGTTTACATGACATGTCGTGTCGTGTTACGTGTGCGTGACCTCAACTCTCATGGAAGTACCTTTACTCCAACACTCGGTTATGATTCAATGTTCTACCAAGCATCAAAACTTCCAAAATTGTAGTTTCCCTCTTTCTTAGGTTTCTTTGTCGGTGTTTCATCAGGTTTAGCCTTGCTGCTAGAAGGTTCCAGATTTATGTATTTGCCAACCCCAGTTCTGAACACTTTGAGGGGCTGTTTTGATGCCTTTTTGGGCTTCACTCCTGGCCCTGCCTCTTCAGCCTGTTTCTTTAGTTCCGCAGCTCTCTCTTCCATAAGCTGAAAAAAAAAAGATTTTTAAAACAACTGTTCAATTGTTTTTATTATTGCCAAATACGGCATATGACCCATTTAAAACAATTTTTCTTTTGGCATAATTTATTTACAAATCTGTTTATACCCTACGGCGTTAGCGGCAGTAGAGGCAATGCAAAATGTTTTGCATCTTGGCTTTCAGCAGGTCAAGGTGGTACAGATATAAGATAAGGGAAAATCTGGGATCCACGGTAGAACACATTTACAACTGACATTAACTCTGTATCTGTCTCTTTATAGCAAGGTGGCAAAAGAGACTTAAGGGACCTATTGCACTTTGAAAATACTCAAAGGTATTGCATACAAAATTACACGGAAGGCTCTTTTCTATAGGTATATTTTACTAAAAAGAGCCAATACAATATTAGTGGCTTTAGGTTGTAATAACCCACCCACTAACTTGCCGAATATCGTGTGCAAGTATCGTCTGCCCCTTTCGGTCTTATCATTATGTCTATAAGAGCGAATTGGAAGATTGAGGGAACTAGGTCACGAGGAAGATTGCCTATGAAGTGGACTGACCAGATAAAAGCGGCTGTAAATTGTTAGTCCTCAGTTCATCACTGCATGAATGCACAAGGACGGCCGTCAGAGAGGAATGGTGACGTGTTGTAGCTTGCCACCAACAGCTGAAGTGATGACCACGAGTGAGATGTTTATGACGGTGGTAATATTTAAATTAGGGCTCACGGTACACGTGTAACCCGCCAAACCGGATACCCTACCGTACCCCGTACTAAGAACCCGAACTTCCTTTTCGGTCTTATCATTATGTCTGTAGGACCGAAAGGGGCAAACAACACTTAGTGCCTTGCGGACTAAATTTTCAATAGTGTTCACCTGTTCCTCAGCCTCAGCGAACGGGTCAACGAAGACCTGCGCCACTTCTATAACGATGTCGTGTATGGGCCGGTCTTTGTTGTCCACTCTGATCTGCCCCATGGTGTTTAGGATGTCCACTCCTCCCAGTAACTTGCCGAATATCGTGTGCTCTCCTAACCTAAAGTATCGTGTCCCTTTCGGTCATATCATTATGTCTGTAAGACCGAAAGGGACAAACAACACTTAGTGCCTTGTGGAGTAAGATTTTAATAGTGTTAACCTGTTGTTCAGCCTCAGCGAACGGGTCAACGAAGACCTGCGCCACTTCTATAACGACGTCGTGTATGGGCCGGTCTTTGTTGTCCACTCCGTTCTGCTCTATGGTGTTTAGGATGTCCACTCCACCCACAAGCTTGCCGAATATCGTGTGATCTCCTAACCTAAAGTATCGTGTCCCTTTCGGTCATATCATAATGTCTGTAGGACCGAAAGGGACAGACAATACTTAGTGCCTTGCGGAGTAAGTTTTTAATAGTATTATAACCTGTTCTTCAGCCTCGGCGAACGGATCAAAGAAGACCTGCGCCACTTCTATAACGATGTCGTGTATGGGCCGGTCTTTGTTGTCCACTCCGATCTGCTGCATGGTGTTTAGGATGTCCACTCCTCCCAGTAACTTGCCGAATATCGTGTGCTATCCTAAGCTAAAGTATCGTGTCCCTTTCGGTCATATCATTATGTCTATAGGACCGAAAGGGACAAACAACACTTAGTGCCTTGCGGACTAAATTTTCAATAGTGTTCACCTGTTCCTCAGCCTCAGCGAACGAGTCAACGAAGACCTGCGCCACTTCTATAACGATGTCGTGTATGGGCCGGTCTTTATTGTCCACTCCGTTCTGCTCTATGGTGTTTAGGATGTCCACTCCTCCCAGTAACTTGCCGAATATCGTGTGCTCTCCTAACCTAAAGTATCGTGTCCCTTTCGGTCATATCATTATGTCTGTAGGACCGAAAGGGACAAACAACACTTAGTGCCTTGCGGAGTAAGTTTTTAATAGTATTATAACCTGTTCTTCAGCCTCAGCGAACGGATCCACGAAAACCTGCGCCACTTCGATAACGATGTCGTGTATGGGCCGGTCTTTGTTGTCCACTCCAATCTGCTCCATGGTGTTTAGGGTGTCCACTCCACCCACCAGCTTGACGAATATCGTGTGCTCTCCTAACCTAAAGTATCGTGTCCCTTTCGGTCATATCATTATGTCTGTAGGACCGAAAGGGACAGACAATACTTAGTGCCTTGCGGAGTGTTTTTAATAGTATTATAACCTGTTCCTCAGCCTCAGCGAACGGATCCACGAAGACCTGCGCCACTTCTATAACGATGTCGTGTATGGGCCGGTCTTTGTTGTCCACTCCGATCTGCTCTATGGTGTTCAGTGTGTCCACTCCGCCCACTAACTTGCCGAATATCGTGTGCTTGCCGTCTAGCTGCTTGCAGGATCGGAATGTGATGAAACTGGAATGTTTTTTCATTTTAATTACGAACATAGGTGGTCTAAATACAGGGTGCGCTAGGGTCACAGCCACAGCCAAAAGGTACATAACCATTATTGGAGCATTCCATGGGCTGTCCCGTACAAACGCGTGTATATTCCGATAATTTGAGTTTGATAATACTTACTATCGATTAAGGCTCAATTAACCTTTTGACCGCCACGTGGCGAAGGAATATGCCGAGCTCCAGAAGCCACGCATTCACGATTATTGAAGCGAAATAGAACTTTACGGGGTCCCACGTAAGTTCCTACTGGATTGGCGTAGCTGTCGGCCACGGCCAGTGCCGTCATTGGCGTCGTTGTCACGATTTTCCGTTGCCGACTGTGGCGGTCAAAAGGTTAAGTTAGGAGATTTTTTTCGCGATTTCTTGGTTGTCTCCATAGTGAAAGTTGCTCAACGTGACCGTCCCTAGGACCCTGTTCACTCTTGCTACACGACCCAGATGTCACCCTGTATATTTATTGTTGAGTAATTTTTGATTCCTCTGGTCACGAAAGGAAACTTCGATAAACACACAATTTTGAGAAAAACCGTGTTTGTACGGGACATCGGTGGACTTTTTCGTGGAATGCATCTAGGGTATTATAAGAATTGGCTATGTAAAGTTTTCTGAAGGTATGAATTAGTACATTACGACACAAGTGCGAAAAACACGTTTTTGCACGTGTCTCGTACGACGTTTTTTAGTACAGATGATCCTCCGAAGTTTTGGACCTGACGTAAAATGACCCACTTCTCGCACTAGAGCCTAAAAAGTACACCATCTGTACTAAAAATTATATTTTTCCCTGATAGCCTTATTTATCTTAAGGTTCAAGAAAATTTTGCTCTTTTATTTTTATGTCCAATAATCTGTTAAATTTTTTTTTTAAATGAGTGAGATGACATTTGTTCAGTTTTATGGCTGAACAGAGCCTAATGCTTTCGTCTGCAACAAGTAAAATCAAATAGAAAAAAAATTAGGAGTGACATTGACGTTGACAGATTTTTGTTTTCTATTTTCATTGTCTGATTACGGACGAACGCATTAGGCTCTATTCATTCATAAAACTGCACAAACGTCACCTCACTCACTTAAAAAAAGATTATTAATAATTTATAGGAAATAAAAATTAAAAAGCTGCATTTTCTTGAACCTTGAGACGACGACTATAAGGGAAAAATATAATATTCATACCTTCAGAAAACTTTACATAGCCAATGAGGGTTTTCTCGAAAACGTATGCCACTAGTTGGCGCCACTTAGGCGTAAGGTCCCGCTAAGAAACACAATTATTTAGCTCCAAAGAAAAACTAACTAGAAGGTATTTTTATTTTTTTTATATAATTTTATTTTAAACACGAAACTATAGGCGCTCTGAGAATTTAGACAAGTTTCTGGACCTGACGCCTCAGTGCTGCCGCCCTGGTGGACGTCATTTCAGAAAACCCTCATTGATGTGGCCGTTACAAAGGAATAAAGCAAATTTAGACTTTTACATTGACCTATACCTATATGTATATTGTAGCATGTGATGGAATGAAAGAGGTAGTTGGACTAGTTGGAGATAGTTTGACACCCGATAAGGAGGAGAATGCCCATAATCACCACTCTGGGCAATCGGGTTGGTGATCGCAGTAGTGTGTCCTCTATGATTCATGATGCTGTTGCCCGTCATCAATCTTCGATAAATAAATGGTCAGTGACACCTCAATCCGGTAGCCGACTCTTACGCCACTCACAGGAAGAGTTGTTGTGATTTTAATGTTTGGCTAGCCTATATTAAAAATAACTTACAACTGCGACCCATTGCTATTAGGCCCCGAATTAGCCATAGCGAGTACACCACGGCCCGTGTGGTGCAAATTAGGTCTGATCTCATCTTCGAAAGGCTTCTTCCAGATAGATTCGCCGCCGAGTCCAGTGCCCGTCGGGTCACCGCCTTGAATCTGCAAAAAGGTATTATGATGATTTCCAATGTGTGTTCAAAGATGCGAATTAACGAATGGTTTAAATTTTAAATACACATTAGAATTTTTGTATTTTTTTTGTTTGTATAATAATATAAAACGATTTAAAAACATGTCCACACACAAACACATTGATATTAGGTAGTTAACTACAAAGACACACGGAAAAGTGGATTTTTCCCTTTGCAGTTGAAATTCTTCTGCAATTTGAACTCATTGAAATTTTATATCTAAGCTCCATATCTATGTTACATTTTAGGGGTAATTAAATCTGGACTAAGTCACATCACATCACATCATCAGCCTATCTCAGTCCACTGCCGGACGTAGACCTTCCTATTAACTATGCGTATAAAATCATTAGGAGATAAATGTCCATAATCGCCACGCTGGGCAAGCGGGTTGGCGATCGCAGTTATGTGTCCCCTATGATGACGCTGCTGCCCATCATCAATCAAATCAAAGGATGGTTAGTGACACTTCAATCCCTTAGTCGACTTTTACGACACCCGCAGGAAGAGTGGGGATGGTGATAAATATATTCTTGCTGCCGTCACCACACGGCATAACTAAGGACTAAGTGTCACTGTGAAAATGTTCAAATTTCAAGTTGATAAAAGTGCAACAGAACCGTGTAATATTGAAGTGAGTTGCTAAATGTGAAACTCACCATAAAGTTCCTAATAGATCTATGGAATTTCGTCCCATTGTAGTAACCATTGTTGCACAGTTTGATGAAGTTGTCGCAGGCTTTTGGCACGACGTCGCAATACAGCTCGAAGTTTAAGGGTCCGTAGTTGGTCACCAGGCGTACGTATCCTGAGGGGTTTCAATAAATAAAGCCACCGCTAAGTAAGAACTATTTCATGTTTTTTTTATGGAATAGGAGTCAAGCGAGCAGTCATATCGCCTGATGGTAAGCGATCACCCTCGCCCATGGACAACACAAGTTGCCGATCTTTAAGATGGGATTAAGCTCTTTTTTAGGGTTCCGTAGCCAAAATGGCAAAAACGGAACCCTTATAGTTTCGCCATGTCCGTCTGTCCGTCCGTCCGTCCGTCTGTCCGCAGCATAGCTCAGTGGCCGTTAATACAGGGTGGCCCAAAAGTCCTTAGAAAAGTAAAATTTGAATTAAACGAAAACGGCGCGCGTGAGCGGTGCAGCTGCAGGGGAAGCGGGGGCAGTAACTTCGGTTTCTGGGAATTTAGTCGCGATGGAGCGTTTCACCGGAGCGGACCGTGCGTTTTGTGTGCGGGAGTTTTATCAAAACAACAATTCGACAACCGTTGCGAGGCGTAAATTTCGAGAACACAAAGGTTTACACAACTTTGATGACACCCCAGCTCTCCAAACGATTAAGAATTGGGTTGCTAAGTTCGAGGAGACCGGTTCGACGTTAGATAAACCGCGGTTGGGTCGCCCAAGGACATCACGTACGGAACAAAACATCGACACAGTGGCCTTACTTTTTTGAGGACGGCAGAGGGCGTACTGTTACTGTTACTTCGGAGCGATATGTGGCCATGATCGAGTTTTTCACACAAAAATTGCAATACTTTTCAGGCTTTAATGCCCGAACCGAACATGGTTTCAACAGGATGGAGCAACTTCCCACACCTCCAATACTGCTATGCCCGTTATCCGTCAACTTTTTCCAAACAAAGTTATCTCTAAGAGAGGAGACATTTCCTGGCCACCACGTAGCCCGGATTTGACTCCAGTGACTGTAACGGATTACATTTGGACGACGTTATTTACAAAAAATAATTCCCGTTTTTCTAATTACATTTGGACGATGTTATTTACAAAAAATAATTCCCGTTTTTCTAGCTATATTTACAAATAAAAATATTATTCATAGTGTAATTAGTTTTATTTTAATTATTTTTTTTCATTACTAAGGACTTATGGGCCACCCGGTACATAGAAATCTGCAATTTGGTACAGGTATACATATTAATCATGCCAACAAAGTGGTACCATAAAAACTAGAAAAAACATTATTTTTCGGGTACCTCCCCAACTGGTGGGATGATTTTTTTTATTTAATGTAATCCTATAGTGTGGGGTATCATTGAATAGGTCTCTTGAAAAAAATAAGGGTCTTTAAGAAAAGTTTTTTTCTAAAGTCAATATTTTCGTATATAATCGCTCCAGAAGAAAAAAATATTGTGTCCCCCTCCCCTCTAACTTTTGATCGGAAGGTCCAAAAAAATATGAAAAATTCATGATTAGTAGGCTTATAGAGTACTTTAAAATAAAACTATTTCGAACATAATCGGCCCCGCCGTTTTTGAATAACTACGGAACCCTACACTGAGCATGGCCCGACATGCTCTTGGCCGGATTTTTTATTGAAACAGGCAGCAAACTAAAATAAATGTGGACAAAAATTAAAGGCCTATTATTGTTCAATGTCCCATGATATTTCATCATCATCATCAGCCTATGATAGTCCACTGCTGGACGTAGGCCTCTTCTATTAACTATGCGTATAAACGCATTAGAAGGTAAATACCCATAATCGCCACGCTGGGCAAGCAATCGCAGTAATGTGTCAACTATGATGACGCTGCTGGCCATCATCAATCTTTTATCAAATAATGGTCAGTGACACTTCAATCCCTTAGTCGACTCTTACGACACCCGCAGGAGGAGTTGGGGTGGTGACAAATGTATATTTACTCCCGTTACCACACGGCTACGATATTTATAAGGTATAACGTGATAACCTAGGAGGGCCATGAGAATTAATAAAAAAAAAATCCGAAACTGTATTCAACTTACCTTTCTTTTTAACCCTATCATACTTGACGTCATCTGCAGCAATAATGGCTGCTTCGTGCACGGTTTCCGGCGCCATTGCAGTTGATGTGAAACTAGCCGCTACCATGCCGGTGGAATAGTGTGCTGCATTGAACTTGTCGGCTACCTAAAATATTAATTTAACAGTCATCTCTTAACCTTTTACAGGCAGGGCCCTAGTATTTGCTGTTACATTGTTTGTCGTGACCCCATGACATAAGATTGACTTCAATTTGTCAAAATATCACTTCCTTTTTGGTAAACTATCATCAGGGATTGGAACCGGTTTATAGAAAAACCTCAAAACAGCCTGTTATTTTAATCCTTAATTCAACTAACTTCCAAAATACTGGACATGGTCTTTGACCCTTTTTTTGTATTTTTTTTCGAAAAAATTATTAAGATTATTGAGTGCCAAAGAAGCTTGAACACACAACCATCAACAACAACATATTTTTAAATTACTCCATTAACAAAGAATTTATATACTGAAAAAAGAACCATTCTTTTGTATGGAGAAAATATCAGTATCCAATCCCTGACTATCTTAACTACTATGTGTACTTACCTCCTTTTTTGTTTCTTTCACTTCAGCAGGCTTATACTCCCTTTCCAACTCATTGAGGATATCTTTGGTTTCGGCAGAAACAGCCTTTAGTCTTGCATGAGGATCCTTCCTTAGTGCAATTTCCTCTGTAATAAAAATGTAGGAACTGAGTTATCAATTACCCAATTCATAAGAGAGCTTTTTTGCAAGAAATCCACATTTTTTTTGACAGTAAGTAAATATAAGGTTTTTCTAGTAAGAATCACAAGCTCTTTTGATCCTACTAGGAGAGAAAAAAGTTGCATTTGGTGTTTACCATTTTATAACTTTTTTACAAACACTTTGTTCAGTGGTAAACATTTTAGGATGTTTCTTTTCTCCTAGATTGAGCTTGTTATGCTGAGTGGGAAAAATATAAAAAAAATCTCAATTTTTTTCTGTGGGTTGTTCTTGGAAAATTGCCTAAGAACTAGGTATATTCAAACCACAAAATGAATAATTTTAAATTAAAAAAAATTATGACTAGATTATGATAAGAGTGGACTGGGTGTCTTTTCTAATGTAACAAACCTAAAAAGCCAAAAATACATAATAATATGACCTATTACTCACCTTCCGTCTCAACTCTGAGATTATTCTTCACATGATGAAATGTTGAGATATTGAACTTGCCAAGATGACTAGGATCCTGTATAGTAATTATGTCACCTCGGACAAATGGTGTGTCATTCACCAAGTCTTTCCAGTTCTTCCCCTTGATATTAAGTTGTTCCACAGCCTCATATGAGAACACATTTCCAGTAGTCTTAATTGCCACAATGTGGGAATTCTTAGTGAAGTTCTTGAATAATACTGGACAGTGGTAATCATCTTGTGCATTTTTAAAGAAATTCAATTTAATCAATGATTTTATATCCGCTTTCTGGAAAGTAAATTAAAGCATAATTTAAACATCTTGTAAAATCATAGCTATAATGTATAAATCCACAAGATTGTAATAACAGTTACCAATTTTTTTTTTATCTTATAATATTTATGTAGATTTAAGTGTTCATCTACCTATACGGCTAGGCCAGATATAAAGAGCCATAACTTTGATAAATTAATGTAAAACCATACAAAAGTATTGGTCATTGTTGTTACAGTCTAGTGGATTTGCCCTAATATAAAAATTATCTATAGGAACAGGATTCAACTCCTCTTGCAAATCTACATTTATTTATTCTACAATTTCATGTTGAGTGGCACAAATACTAACTTTTCCTGTAACTGGGTTGATTTTAAACTTCTTCACAAATTCTAGAAATGCTTGGAGTTCAAATATATTTCCATCAGCATCGCAGTAAGGATCGTCAAACGGCTGCAAGCAGAGGCAGCAGTGGTCAAATGGGAGCCTCTTGAATGATGTGTCTTCCTCCACAGCGGTGCCTGAGCGCTTGCCTCCGTACAGAGTAGTCCATTCTGTGTACGTTAAGTACCTGAAAAACAAGTTTAAGTACTAAATCAGTAACAAAAAATGTGCGAAAATTACTTGACTCAAGAGAGTTGCTTGCTGGGGAAGTGGTTGGAACTGATATTAACATTTTATCCTTTTGGTGCTGTCTTTTACCCATTTTGATTTTTATAACAAATATATCCCTAATTCAATAATGCAAATTTCGTATTGAAAACAACAATACAAAACGTATAATAAATAACCCAACAAACATTCACACACCAAAATAATTCATGAATGGAATGAATTTTGGCAGAAATCTTTGAGTTGTTCAGTTACGTCACGCATGAAATAGGACTTTTACTATAATGATAGACAGTCCACTTTAGCGTATTCATTTTTGATGCAATGTATAGAAAATCATAACAATTTTTCGGTTAGGTCTATTGTCTATGACTCAATGACATTGACGTGTGATTTCTTGAATTAGGTATGTTCAAGTACTCAAGAAAAACGCAGGAACAGAATGATGTAATGATAGCAATATTTTTTGTGACAATCGTGTAGCTGGCAACACACCGGTTCTTTTCAACAACATGTCGGAAAGTGGTTGTGCTTTGTGAACTATTAAAATATTAATCCTTAGTAAATACTAGTAGATTTCCTTAAATATACCACTTTTAGTTTATAATTAATGACTAGCATTAATTTAATAAATTCCATTCATAAAAAATTGTAAGTTTAAGTTTGTCTTAGTCTGTGTGGTGTAGATCGCGGTTGTTTGTGTTTGTGAGGGTGATGAACAAATGGATGAAGTGAAAATGTGGTAGCGGACGATTGAAGCTTTGAAAGCAGAAATAAATATCTTAAATCACTAGATTGGTTCTAAAAGGTAATTTTTAAGTGTGTGTTTTTATATATAACACTTTTTCTCATCTCGTGGGATAATTACTGTATTATTTGCGCTTTGCAGTGTGGGGCATCTAACACAGAAGTTCACTCATTGCATTGCTCGGAATCTGTTCATTTTGTAAAAGTAATCCTCCCTCCTTTTGGTTGTTTATCGGGCGACTAGTATTTCATATGAATTGAGTCTCTGGTGAACTTTAAAATAAATAATAATTTTTCGGATAACGCTAGCCCACAAGATGGCCGACTGTTATTCGTAAGGTACAAAATAAATCATTTCTGTAACGTTTCGCTCATTCATTTTGATTAATCTCGTCAAACAAGCGTTAGAAGGCCTTTGCTCTTTTACGTTAATTATATTGCTACTGTTTGGTTTGTTATGAACAGAGCTACGGCAAGCCTTTGTTCTTGTTGTTTTGCTAGAAAAAAACTAATGAATCCAATTTTCAATTAAGATAATATTGTTATTATTGTCTTAAAAGTGATAAATGTTCTGTCTTTTATGTTATTATTCATCTGTTGTATCTTTGTATTTGATGATGCAACCATGTTTTTGTGTGTTCAGCATAATTTTGTATGCTTAGTGCTGTACCATTATATCAGTACATCGGTACTTAATGAAAGTAATAATAGTAGATTTTACAAATTTAACATCAATACATAGCCTGTCATTTATAACATAAATGTATGTACACCCATCTAGCATTTTATCACCAGGCTTACATTTGGTTTTACAGTAGATTTTTTATTGATTTGCCAACATTTCAGTTTCATCTCATATGTGCATGCCTTAACAATTGCATTTGTCTCCACCTCATTGGCTTCTTAACATAGCTGTAGTGTAGCAGTTTTACTTGTTTGGTGCTTTTAGATAATGTCTGGTGCATCTGGTTCAGGAAGTGGAGCGGGACGCGGCCGGGGCTCCAGCACTGTAGCGGACAACAAAGAAAAAGAAAACAAACCCAACCCTAAAATGTCGAAAGCATTGGGCACATCGGCAAAGAGAATCCAAAAGGAACTGGCAGAGATCACACTAGACCCCCCTCCAAACTGTAGTGCGGGCCCTAAAGGAGACAATTTGTATGAATGGGTTTCAACTATACTAGGGCCACCAGGCTCAGTATATGAAGGAGGTGTATTCTTCCTTGACATTCATTTCTCACCAGAATACCCTTTCAAACCTCCTAAGGTGAGTTGCTCTTCTTAATTATCATCTTAAAAATGAAAATATTAGATATAATTGTTATACCAGGGTCGCGTTTTATAAAGTTACATATTACAATTTCGCTGTCTGCCTCTCTAACGCACGCATATATCGGCTAGAAAGAGAGGCAAACAGCAAAATTGTAAATTGTAAGTTTATAAAACGTGACCCAGAATAATCCTGCACATTATCAGATTTGGCTCAATGACAATATACCTATAGTATCATAGACTTTCTTGTCCCTACATTAGTTGATTTAGAATGAAAATTAAAGATTTCATCTTAAATTATTTAATTATGTATATTTCTGTTCAACATTTTGTAACAATGTGTTACTGTGTAAGGTAGTGGATTACATAACTAGTTGAGCTAACAGATAAATTCTGTTACTCTAATTACTCTTGGACAAATAGCTAAAAATAAATATGAAGAAGCAATCTTATGTAAGGGATGGAAGCAGTTACAGATTCTTTTACTGTGATGGTTGAATATAAGTCACTGTTTAAATGCACAGCAAATTAGATAAATCCCACATATTGACAAACATGGGAGAGTTATGTACTCTCACTCATGAAATAAAAATATTTTGTGACATTATAGTGCCCTACAGAATTACATGAGCCATCTATGAATGAAATTAAAGATTTGTAACTTGTGATACTGTTGGCAGCTCTGAAAATAGGTTGAGTTGGGTCCTTTTTGCCATTACTATTTTTATATTACATTTATTATGTCTTGATCCAGTTTTTTATTCTGACTAGGTAATGAGATGTTTTTCTCCATGAGTTGTTGTTTTCTCCATATTTGTTGGAATTGACAAAAAAAACTTAAGTACTAAATTTCACAAAAAATGGTTGTTGTATGTAAACTACATAGGAGATTATAGTTCGTGAAATATAAATTGGTAACTTTCTACCTACATTATACTAAAAATAAACATTCAATTTATATTTCTCGAACTATACCTGGTACCTGGATCCGTATCATTTGTGTATTATGCAACTTTTGTATTCTTTATTAATTGATGATGCTTCAATTTATCATGTACTTATGTTTAACATGCTGTTGGACAGTGTGCCTATAGGCATTCACAATATAGGCTTTACTAAGATTCAATCAAAGTACTGTCAATGTGTTTATAGCATTAGCTGAAACCAATACCTTTTATCAAAATTTGCTATTGTAGTTACTAACTTCTTGTTTAAAATTTCCAGGTAACATTCCGGACTAGGATATACCACTGTAACATCAACAGCCAGGGTGTGATATGTCTGGACATTCTCAAGGACAACTGGTCTCCTGCGCTCACCATTTCTAAAGTCTTACTATCTATTTGTTCCTTGCTCACTGACTGCAATCCAGGTTAGTAACAATTCATAATATACCGGCTGTTTTGAATAATGATGGTGAACTTTATAAGGTGATTCACTGGGCTATAGGCAATAGTTTAAGCCCAACAAGTCTTAGTACTATCTGTGATTTAAAAAAATGTCATAGCCAAAGCTAGGATTTTTCATTGCATGGTAAGATGTTAGAGTACTATGGAGTCTATATTAACATTAAAACTTTACACATACAGGGTGTTTTTTTTTCGACCGTTCAAATTCTACGTAGTGAATGTGTAGGTCATATATCATACTCATCAACTTTTACTATGGGGACAACGTCGAAATCGCGAAAAAAAGAATCAGCTGTTTCATACAAATTGGCGGCATTACGCCGGCCTAAATGTATGAAACAGCTGATTTTTTTTTCGCGATTTCGACTTTGTCCCCATAGTAAAAGTAGGTCAGTATGACCTACACATTCACTACGTAGAATTTGAACGGTCGAAAAAAAACACCCTGTATTTATTCTCATACTAAATTGTTACTGCAAACACCTGTATATCTCCATCATCATGACAGTTGTAAATTTAATTCTGAATTATTAGCCTCAGAGGTTGTCCATTCGTTTCATGATTATAAATATTTAGGAGAGGGGTGAATAACCTTCGCCAACAACACAAGATAAATTATGAAATTAATGAAACTAAACTGCAAGAAATGAAAATAATGTCAATATTCTGGCTAATTACAACAAGCTCTCTGATACTACGAAAAGCACGTCTTATTAATTAAGTTAATATTTACATTTCGATCTGAATTAAAAGTAATGTAAAACTATGCAATCTAGTTTTTATAAATTTAAGGCTCTTTATTACTTGGGGGTTCTTTCCCAAAAGCTTGTAACTTTTATACAAGTGGAAGCAGCTTTTTACGCCATTAACGGCATTAACTCTTTCACAGCTGATAGTTAAAAAGAATCGTTATATTTGAACTCTGACTTTAGGAATAGAGCTGAATATCATAGAGCCGATAACGAAGCCTTGAAAGCCATAACTTCTCATGTATCTCGGCTAGTCTGTGGCCATGAGTAAGCCCATTTCAAATTAAAAAAAACCGCAAATATATTTTTCTAATAGTTTTCTCGTATGCGGATCCACGTTCCGGCACACGAATGCTTCATTACATTTGATAAGGATTTAAATCCTTATCAAATGTAATACAAGCTTAAGCTTGTATTACAAATTACAAGCTTTTGATAAATAGGCCACACTGGAGAGACTTGCCAGACTTGTCCAATGCAAGATTGCATTAAAGTCATTCTTATTCCTTCCTATCACTCTGTGATCACTGATCACTTATTTAGTTGCTTTGATTATTGCATTTGAAGCATCCACAAAAAGAACATCTTCTTGTCTAATCTCTAAACTGGAGTTCGAGGCCAAAGAAACTACGACAGATGCGTTACTGTCAAATCTGTCAGTCTCTTATGTCAAAACAAACTGCAAACTTTTCTTTTCTCTAAACTAACATTGATATGACAAAATTTTATTGTAAAGAACTTAAAAAATTGATAGGAGCCTATGTTTCAAAGGCTATTTTGAAAAGAAGTAGAACACACAAAATTCACGAGTCAAGATTGAAAATAACAACAGATTGAAGTAATCAAAAAATAAATACATAACAAGGCAGAAATCACCATGGAGCAACAGAAAGCATTCTAGCACTCAGAACAGACGTCAGTTGTGGGATAACAGTGATAAGTCTATGTAAAAGCACACAGTATTATTCTGTAATTAGCTAAACATAGGCAGACAGGGTTTTAATAATCCATGTGTAGTTAAATTGTTGTACCAAATGTTATTAACACCTGTGGTGATACAAGCGCAATACCAACTTTGTTACTAATAATTGCGGATAATAATTTTTTTATTACAATATCTGATATCAACGTGAAAATAAGTAAATAATATTATTTCTATAAATTAAACAATTATAATTACTAGTATTATTCTGTAATTAGTTAAACATAGGCAGACAGGGTTTTAATAATCTATGTGTAGTTAAATTGTTGTACCAAATGTTATTAACACCTGTGGTGATACAAGCGCAATACCAACTTTGTTACTAATAATTGCGGATAATAATTTTTTTATTACAATATCTGATATCAACGTGAAAATAAGTAAATAATATTATTTCTATAAATTAAACAATTATAATTACTTATAATTTTTTTGGCCTCGAATTCCAGTTTGGAGTCAGCTCAAATTTCAGAAGGAAAACAACCTTACTTCTTACAAAATAAGGTGCAACCTTGTCCTGAATTGTATTAGGACTACACAAGTACACATGTTGTTTCCATGGACCCTTTCTTTTTTACTTACCTGAAGACATTTAATGATGAAATCGAGAAGCCTTGAAGCTGCATAACAGATTGATACCGTTTTGGGAGCAGTCTAGCAGCTGTATGATGTACTTGTCATAGTTACTCTGATTCTTACCCAACAGCCTCGAAAGATGCGTGTATGTAGTACAATCTTCAAGTTTTGTTCTTGTTGCAGCGGATCCGCTGGTGGGCAGTATCGCGACGCAGTATCTGCAAAATCGCGAGGAACACGATCGCATCGCGCGCCTCTGGACCAAGCGTTACGCGACATGATCGCCTCAGCCTATCATACTCAGCCCATACCATTCTGTTCTCAAACAAATCAACCCTCCACGTTAATATAAGCTTAAAATGTTTAACAGTAACCCGTTTAGCATATTTTGCATCATACTCGTAACCGCGTCCTGGACGCGTCCCGACTGTAATTAGCTATACCGCGATGTGCGTTCTTGTAACGGCTTGTTCGTTTTTTTGCAATTAATGTGATGTAACAAGCTTGAAATTGTCCAAAACATTAATGTAGGCCTTATGATTTTTTTCTGTTAATCGTTTATTATTGTATGGATACAGATTTTTTTAATGAATTCGTAACTTTAGGTTTTACCAGTGAATTTGAGTCAATTTTCCGCGATAATGCGATGATCTCAGACACTTTGTATTGTTGCTTATGTGCTGTCGGACTTTCTCTGACCGACTATATGTTATAAATTAATAATAAATCGTAGAATATCTCTATTACGATTTTTAATTTCAGGGTATGATTACAATATTGATTTTGTGTGATATAAAATGATGCAACACGCTTGGCGTGGATTATTTAAGAATTGAATCTGAACCTCTAGATCACTATTATTTTTGCATGGCATTACATTTACATGTAATACGCCGTAATAAGCGATAAGTGATAGTGTGCTAGAGGGGTAATCCTGAATGAAGGGTAAGAAAGGAGGCATTCTGGTTATTTTAAATCATCCTCATAATTATATTAATTTGATTAAAGGTACAAATAATTGATTAATTGTTAAAATCTCCAGTTACCGACGACCGAAGAATCATCCCTATATCCTTTGCCATATTGAACGCGCAAATACAATAAGGCCAATGTAGCCCGTTGAGTGTATCCTGGGATGACATTGTATCCAGCTCATATGATGAATAGAATGGTTATAAAACTCGATGTTTCCTAAAATATGTGATGGTCATATTTTGAAGTTGTTGTATTGCCTTAATTTGAGTGACATTTTTGAGTCTTTAGATAGGTTTTTACTTGGTCTAATTATTTTGAAATAGATAGTAAATTTCTTTGGATGACCTAGGTTGCATATTTTGAACTACTTTTGTTCATTAGCGTGCAATGGTTGAAAATTAGTCACTTTTAATACCTATATATGTAATCATAACAAGTATTTTGACTGATGGTCCAGCAATATTTTTAAAATTACCGTTTATCGACATTAAGTTTTTTTTGCATTGCTCTATCAAATCGAGCAGTGATTGGACAATATTGACATTTGGATTTATTAGTTCGCAAAATGAACATATCAAAAATTTGATTCAAAAGCGGGTGATTTGATATTTTCCTTCCCGTCGGATTAGTTAGGTTACTGCTTCCGGAAAGCGCACTCAAATGTGCCAAATCAGCTCAGGCGCGTGGCCACTCATCTGTTGTCATTACTCCATGTATTTTTTCTAACATATTCCGGTGAGCGTCAGGATGACTGACCAAAATAGCGGATCAGTGTTAGAGTACCATCATAATTTACTACCTATTTGCTACTATTTACTACCTATGTTCACATATTTGCTACCTAAGTTTTAAAAAAGAAATAAATTTAATTAAGTGGGCAGTCATTCTGACGTCAGGATGACTGCCCACATTTAGTATTTCGTGGTTAGACCCTATATTTTGCAACTTTCTATATACTACGATTTACTACCTATTTGCTACCTAAGCATATATTTTTTCCAGATTTTTTAGGCAAAAAATGACGATTTTATAAGCATTTCAAATTCTGAACAAAAAAAATTTGTTAGCGTACCATCATAATTTACTACCTATTTACTACCTATGTTCACATATTTGCTACCTAAGTCTTAAAAAAGAAATAAATTTAATTAAGTGGGCAGTCATTCTGACGTCAGGCTGACTGCCCACATTTATTATTTCGTGGTTAGACCCTATATTTTGCAACTGTCTATGTGCTATGATTTACTACCTATTTGCTACCTAAGCATATATTTTTTCCAGATTTTTTAGGCAAAAAATGACGATTTTATAAGCATTTCAAATTCTGAACAAAAAAAAATTGTTAGAGTACCATCATAATTTACTACCTATTTGCTACTATTTACTTCCTATGTTCCCATATTTGCTACCTAAGTTTTAAAAAAGAAATAAATTTAATTAAGTGGGCAGTCATTCTGACGTCAGGATGACTGCCCACATTTATTATTTCGTGGTTAGACCCTATATTTTGCAAATTTCTATGTACTATGATTTACTACCTATTTGCTACCTAAGCATTTATTTTTTCCAGATTTTTTAGGCAAAAAATGACGATTTTAAAAAGAAATAAATTTAATTAAGGGGGCAGTCATTCTGACGTCAGGGCATTTCTTTTTTAAAACTTAGGTAGCAAATATGTGAACATAGGTAGTAAATAGTAGCAAATAGGTAGTAAATTATAAAGGTACTCTAACAATTTTTTTTTGTTCAGAATTTGAAATGCTTATAAAATCGTCGTTTTTTGCCTAAAAAATCTGGAAAAAATATATGCTTAGGTAGCAAATAGGTAGTAAATCATAGTACATAGAAAGTTACAAAATATAGGGTCTAACCACGAAATACTAAATGTGGGCAGTCATCCTGACGTCAGAATGACTGTCCACTTAATTAAATTTATTTCTTTTTTAAAACTTAGGTAGCAAATATGTGAACATAGGTAGTAAATAGTAGCAAATAGGTAGTAAATTATGATAGTACTCTAACAATTTTTTTTTGTTCAGAATTTGAAATGCTTATAAAATCGTAATTTATTGCCTAAAAAATCTGGAAAAAATATATGCTTAGGTAGCAAATAGGTAGTAAATCATAGTATATAGAAAGTTGCAAAATAAAGGGTCTAACCACGAAATACTAAATGTGGGCAGTCATCCTGACGTCAGAATGACTGCCCACTTAATTAAATTTATTTCTTTTTTAAAACTTAGGTAGCAAATATGTGAACATAGGTAGTAAATAGTAGCAAATAGGTAGTAAATTATGTTGGTACTCTAACACTGATCCGCTATTTTGGTCAGTCATCCTGACGCTCACCATATTCCGTTTAGCATGTAAACAATTATTAGAAATAAGTTATTCTACTATTTAGGTAATGTGTAATGTATGTCTTAACCATAGCTCTAATTAAATTTAGCTGTGTAATGGTTTTAGTGGGAGGCGTATGTCGCGCGTATATGAATGTATCGACCCGTATGAAATGGAAGACATTCGTTATTTTTGATGAAATCGGTGATAACATGGTGAAACTGGTGCTGTGAGGTTCACATGCTTGCGACATACAATAGATAATCGAGTACTGGAACGGTATTCAAGACTGGATATTTTTGTCAATGTGATTTTTTAATTATTTTGTACTATGACTGTGTTGCTTGCAATCGACCGCTGTATTTAACGCGACTGAGGTTCCTCGGAATCGATTGACTTCGGCCCCTTGTAACCATCCTCTGTTACATTGTATCATGGTATAAAATAGAAAAAAATAAAATTGTGTGTAACTAGAACACTGATAGCTGTTTTATTAAATCGGACTTCGTAAATAAAAGTACTGTGTAGATGAAAGAGAATTTTATTATAAACGTACCTGGAAACACATCTAGATATGACAATCATCTAATTTATATATTCGATTTAGATACATATTACACCTTGTATTCGTGTGCACCGATTCTACTAGACACTAAGAAAGATTACATCGAATAATTCGACAAAGATAAAATAACGTCGCGGTATGAGACGAACTATTTATGGAATTTGGTGTAAACCCTTTGATAAATCAGTCTTCTACGCTGAGCACACTTTGTCTTGTCGTGAACGTTACGAGTGCAGGGTGCTAATCACGCGACAAACACATTTTTGGCCTTATGGTAACATTGAGTACAATCTAAAAATCAATGTATATTCATAGAAAGAAGCTATTAGACAAATTAAAACTTCTTTCAAGAGATCTTATAATAAAGTACTCTTAAATATAATAGAACATTAATCAAATAAAACTATGGCAATAAAATAACATTAAAAAAATAATTGCATACATATACAGACAACTTAAATTAACCTTTGAAAACGAGAATCACAATGATTGGTAAGATATTTGAGAGACCATAATATTTTGGATTCTAAAATCGTATAAAATGAGAGTGGCAAAATCGTACAAATGTTTGAAAAGGTCTCGTAACTGGTAACATGGAGGTCTGTTTGTAACTGGCTTAGACTGTTTCGTACTGGCTGCGGATGGAACGAGCAAGGCAGCATGCGAAGATCACTCCCAGCAGCTGAAAAAAAACAAACAAAAAATTTAGAAGTTATGTAATATTTGAGTTCGAGAAGAGCAGGATAGCTCGTGAAGGTTTTAAAAATGAGCCCTTAATAACATTTCGGACACCAATGGCTGATATCGTCGGCTGACAACGAAAACTCACTAAAACTGTCACTACTCTTAGCAACCTCTTGTGTCAGTATTGAATCGGAACTGAGATGTGTACGATCTCTATTTCAAGTAGGTATTTGTTACTTAGTGAGTTTTGGTTGTCAACCGACGATATATCAGCACCGCAGGTTCAACGGCAAAGACCGATATTTTAGTCACGGTCCACAGAACAATGTAGACCTACATGTATGTAAAGTTAAAATTCAAGTTTTAACTTTTTGGCGTCAAAAAATTAAAAAATCATGATATTGAAGTGCCGAGACTGCTATTCTCTAGGTCGAATCTAAATAGGATAGGTTCACTATAGGACATTGTTATAAGAGCGATAACTAATCCTGCATTAGCCATCAAGTCAAGTGTTAGCATCCTCGGACAAGTCTTTCCAATCTGGTAAGCTATCAATGAGTAAGAGGTTGTCCTTGAGGATATCTAGCATCTTGGCTCAGGCAGCCTTCAAAGAAGGAGAGGTGGTGGTACTTTGACAAGAAATCAAGATCTGGTAGGATTACTATTATATACAAAAGGGTACAAAAGTGATGCCCAAGCCCACTCCGCCAATCAGGTACGGGTTGTCCTTCAAGATATCCAGCATCTTGGACAGGCAGCCTTTGGTGTGAAGAGTAGGGAAGGTGGTGGTATTTTGACAATGAATGTAAATCTGGTCGGATTACTATTACATACCTATACAAAAGCCATGCCCAAGCCTATTCCGCCGATCAGGTACGCGTTGTCCTTTAAGATATCCACCATCATGGAGAGTCAGCTTTCAGTGGAGAGGTGGTGGTATTTTGGCAATTAATCTAGACCTGGTGGGATTGCTATTACATACCGGTACAAAAGTGATGCCCAAGACCACTCCGCCAATCAGGTACGCGTTGTCCTTCAGGATATCCAGCATCTTGGACAGGCAGCCTTTGGTGGGAAGAGTAGGGGAGGTGGTGGCTTTTGAAAATTAATCTAGACCTGGTAGGATTGCTATTACATACCGGTACAAAAGTGATGCCCAAGCCCACTCCGCCAATCAGGTACGGGTTGTCCTTCAAGATATCCAGCATCTTGGACAGGCAGCCTTTGGTGTGAAGAGTAGGGGAGGTGGTGGTATTTTGACAATGAATGTAAATCTGGTCGGATTACTATTACATACCTACACAAAAGCCATGCCCAAGCCTATTCCGCTGATCAGGTACGCGTTGTCCTTTAAGATATCCACCATCATGGAGAGGCAGCCTTCAGAGTAGGAGAGGTGGTGGTATTTTGACAATTAATCTAGACCTGGTAGGATTACTATTACATACCGGTACAAAAGCGATGCCCTAGCCCACTCCGCCAATCAGGTACGGGTTGTCCTTCAAGATATCCAACATCTTGGACAGGCAACCTTTGGTGTGAAGAGTAGGGGAGGTGGTGGTATTTTGACAATGAATCTACATCTGGTCGGATTACTATTACATACCGGTACAAAAGCGACGCCCAAGCCTATTCCGCCGATCAGGTACGCGTTGTCCTTCAAGATATCCAGCATCTTGGATAGGCAGCCTTCGGTCTGAAGAGTAGGGGAGGTGGTGGCATTTGAAAATTAATCTAGATCTGACTGTTACATACCGGTACAAAAGCGATGCCTATGCCCACTCCTCCAATTAGGTACGCGGTACGTCTATAGTCCTTCAAGTCCTTCAAGTTATCGAACATCTTGGACAGGCAGCCTTTGGCGTGAAGAGTAGGGGAGGTGGTGGTATTTTGACAATGAGTGTAGATCTGGTCGGATTACTATTACATACCTATACAAAAGCCATGCCCACGCCTATTCCGCCGATCAGGTACGCGTTGTCCTTTAAGATATCCACCATCATGGAGAGGCAGCCTTCAGAGTAGGAGAGGTGGTGGTATTTTGGCAATTAACACGTTCGACGCCGGTGACACACATATGTGACCGAAAAAACTGTATTCCTATGCCAGTGACACACATACGTGTTCAAAGTAATTTTGACACAAATGTGTGTCGCCGGCATAGGAGTACAATCTTTTCGGTCACACATGCGTGTCACTGGCATAGGATTTCTACTTATCAGACAATTTCGATTGGCATAGTATAAGCACTTAGTGAAACAGTACCGGAGGCGAACGTGGTAATCTAGACCTGGTAGGATTGCTATTACATACCGGTACAAAAGCGATGCCCAAGCCTATTCCGCTGATCAGGTACGCGTTGTCCTTAAGGATATCCACCATCATGGAGAGGCAGCTTTCAGAGGAGAGGAGGTGGTATTTTGACAATTAATGTAGATCTGGTCGGATTACTATTACATACCGGTACAAAAGCGACGCCCAAGCCTATTCCGCCGATCAGGTACGCGTTGTCCTTTAACATATCCACCATCATGGAGAGGCAGCTTTCAGAGGAGAGGTGGTGGTATTTTGACAATTAATCTAGACCTGGTAGGATTGCTATTACATACCGGTACAAAAGCGATGCCCAAGCCCACTCCGCCAATCAGGTACGCGTTGTCCTTCAGGATATCCAGCATTTTCGACAGGCAGCCTTCGGTGTGAACAGTGGGTGAAGTAGTGGAGCAGGCGGCGGGGCCGGTGGTGGTGACCTCGCGACCGGCGCAGCAGGTCTCGGGCAGGCTCGGCTCGTTCCAGTCAGCAGGGCCGTAGACACCGCAACAGTTCAGCTGGGGGATTAAAATGGTTTTTAATAATAATACTAGTTTTCGTTTCGTCACGACTTTGCCAGTCTAATGGCCTGACCACGACATTGGTCTATGGCGAACAGCGGCCGTGTGGTGACGGCAGTAAGAATACATTTGTCACCACCCCAACTCCTCCTGCGGGTGTCGTAAGAGTCGACTAAGGGATTGAAGTGTCACTGACCATTTTACAAAATTGATGATGGGCAGCAGCGTCATCATAGTGGACACATCACTGGATCGCCAATCCGCTTGCCCAGCGTGGCGATTATGGGCATTTACCTCCTAATGCGTCTATACGCATAGTTAATAGGAGAGGCCTACGTCCAGCTGTGGACTAACATAGGCTGATGATGATGAACAGCGATGAGCGAATCCATAATTTAAGTTGGAACGAGATGCCGATATCGGTACTCCCTCTCGCACGCATGGTTTTCGGCCCCGCCGGTCGCCTTAGACCAATGTCGTGGCCAGGCCAATCAGGCCATAAGGCGACCTGCGACGCGGTAACATATAAGTCCGTGTGAGGGATATAAGTGAGATGTGTGGTATGAGGGGCATGGGGCATACCTAAGTGAGTGGGGGGTTCCGATATCGGTCTCTCGCTCTAACTTTTTGAGTCGCGTAAAGTTGGCCTGTTTCACCATCCCACAATAAAATGTATCTTTCAGATAAAATGTTAGTTGTCCTATTCTTTTATATGCCTGGTGAAAAGGATAGTGGTATATTTATCTGGTGGATATATTCATCTGAGGTTTGTGAAACAGACCGTTAGTTGAACAAGTCTATTACAAATACGCCAAGTAGCTAGTCAAAGAGCGCCAAATATTCAGCCTACTTTATAACCTGCAAATGATAACTAGTAGTTAAATCAAATCAATTCCTGTATGCTTAGCACAGGAGTGGTACGTGAGTATGTCGCCGCGAGATAGATTTTTCATCTTTTACTAACTATATTGATAAAAGAGGGACGGATAGCCTACCTCGCGGCGACATACTGTCGCACTAATCATGTGCTTAGCCTACTGGATTACCATTGTCTTGTACAGTCAAGTGCAAAAATAAGTATCGAAAGAATCCGCTCATAAATATGTTACGACGTTCTTATTACACAGAATTAAAGTGCACTGGGACATATTTTTGAACATTTTTGTGTACACCTTATTTTGTCTTTGACTGTACTTTATGGCAAGTGGCAAAATAGTTCGGTACACTATACAAAACTATTTATGTACTTTGACTGCTACATTGTATTTGAAAGTTCGCACGTACAATCGTTCCAGTAGTTTATTTAGTACCTAAACAGTAACTCATAAGGTAAACCTATCGACATAACTTGGTATTATTTTCAATACCTATCTACATTGTTAACACGGATTTTAAAACTACAACAAAGTACATTTTAAAAGCAGTTAAGTTTATTTGTATGTTATCTCTAACATGGATTATGTTATTGTTGGAATGCAATTCGCGGAACGATATAATTGACGCTGCCGCCACCGCATTACAGTGTGGGTCAATAGAAAAAGAAAAAAAGGTAAACAAATATGGCGTACCGGCAATCGCATTTGTTGTCTATGAAAATAGTGATGGGACCGATGGGAATAGTATTAACTTTAATCGACCAAATATATCCTTCGCGAAATAATTACGAACTCAATACAGTGTGTGTCTTTCATAGCGACATTGCTTTTAAGTAACGATAGATTAAAGTGTTGTTAACCATTTTAGTAAAAGAATATAATGATTGCCTTTATTATTTAAGAGTAATTAATTTTTATAAAAATCTTGAGCAGCAATGTAATGCAAACATTTATTGGACGTTTCTGAGAGGAAAAGCTAGTTTCGTTTTCATTTTAATTCGATCAAATCATTAAATTAACTGCGAAGTGTTGCCGACGTTAACTTATTTACTGAATTATCCATTACTAGAAAATACTACAATTTAAAACATGCGAGATTTGGACTACACTAGCACAACAAATTTACATCAACAATTCTTTCTGTGTCTTACTGTCTTAGCCAGCACATTTTGAATTATTATTCACTGAACTGATATCAAAAATCACTGCACATACATTATCACTTCTTAGAAATCACATTACCTACATAGTTCAATCATTTTTATTAAATTTATTAGGAAAGTCTGTTCAACAAACTTGATGTTATCTTGACACTTCAACTCAATCAATGTGAAGTTTTCAATCGGTACATAAACAAAACGATTATCTGATTCCGCCTTCTTAGTTAACACAAAATTACCTAGCGCTTAATCGTCGGACGACGGAAAACTAAAATACGCTACTGAGCGATAGCCATTGGCAACTTGGCTTTTTTAAATACTTTAACTAAATATGCTAATTTCAGTTCATTAAGACTTGTACTTTCACCCCTTAAAAGCAATGTCGTTATGAAAGACACACACTGTATAAGTAAGTATTAGGTAATAGTGTGGGAACAATTTTTTATGACAAAAGCCATTAATCCTACTAACAATTTTTAATCGGAGTGACTGTCACTATCACTACTCTCCTCCGAAGTGTCATCATCAGTGACTGTGATGATGAAAGCTTTTGTTACAGCCGCATTGTCAATAACAGTGTCGGAAATTCCGTCAATCACATTTATCACTATTTTTTACAACTTTGCCAACAACATCTATCGATACTTCCATAATCGCTGCCGTTGTTTTATACAAAAAAAGTAGGTGAGGTTCTTTCTAAATGTCTGTAGACATTTAAAATAAACCTTTTCATATCTTCCGTTCGTTGTTTTATACAATCTTAGCTATTTTTGGCGGCTTTAATCCCTATGGACCAGGTTCACTCATTGTAATCTAAAATAAAGTTAGATAAAGAGACAGACATTTACTTTTCACAAATCACAATGTTTATCTTAGTCCATATATAAAATAGCCAAGTCGTAGTTTAACCAGTTGCAAAAATCCAATCAAATTACAATTATCGGAGTCCAAATATAAAAGCTAAGCCGTAATAAAGTAAATATCAGAAGAATATAATAATACACAAAACCCGTAATAACACGAAAAAGTAGCATTTTTTTTAAATACCCGTCTTTAGTTTTTCTCAATTTACCGCCACTTCTGGCAGTCATGGTTAAGCCGCATACTCACGTATCCGATATTAAACTCCGCCACGAAGTCCGCGAATTATGCCGCTTAACGTTGTAGGTACCGGTACACATCAATAGTTTCCCAAATGACTCACGAACAATCATTTTTGTATATTCGCGTGACTAAAACAATCGATCGAATAAAACCGAATCGATAACGGAATAAAACTGTTTTATGTCCCATCACTACAAATGTTAGTTTTTTCATAGACAAGATAAATTTCGATGAGTAAAAAATCTCGACTAGCCCTTGACATAATATCGTAAAACACGTCCGAAGATTTCTTTGTGCTTAATTATTAATAAATATCAGATATTTTAACTAAAAATGTATGTGAACACAAGGTTTAAGGTTCTAAGTTGTGGATAGTATCAAGATTGTGTTTGGAAAGTATGTGGTTACGAAGTCATTCAGGTTTGCAGGTTTGTTTACCTTTTTTTCTTTTTCTATTGACCCACACTTTACGTTGCTAGGTCCGTCCTATCTGATGTATACCCGTGGTGGACATTTAACACGTTCGCCCTCGGTAGTGTTCCACTGAGTGCTAGTGGTTTATACTTATGATGTTTATCGAACTTCTATCGCCGTAAGACGCATGTGGGTCCGAAAAAATTGTATACCGTTCGTCGTCCTTACCTTGAGTTGAATAATAAAAAATAAATCAATTAAAATGATTGATACTTATTAGTACCTATTAACCCAGATAAACCTAAATGCAAAAAATCTTACCCCGGGTTTTTTTTGGATTTTTTGGTATTTTGTCAGTCACCCAAAAGCCAAAACCAGCATGGGTGTTATATAATATAACACCTAAGACCTGATTCGTAACGGATTTGAAAAATTCAAAATGCTCGCACATAGCTTTAAAGAAAGATATCCTTATTCTGTTTTTAATACTGACATTACTTATGCCACTAAAATATGTAGACTTCATTTTTATTGCTGAAGAGCTAACAAAACCAAAAAAAGATGAATCAACGTGAACGCCGTGAACAGATTGTCGCCAAATGGATGGAAAATACACAACAACGGAACAATTTCATCGCAAAACAATTAAAAATCCCAAGAAATACCGTTGATACTGTTCTCAAACGATATTTTGAGACCTTGTCTACCGCTCAGAAGCCTCGAACCGTAGAACATGGCGGTGCTCGTGATCCTAGGCTAGACTGGAAAATCATTAAGACGATTTGCAACAACCGAAGTATGTCCGAACGGGACATAGCTAAAAAAAACTCTACAAGTCAGTCAATGGTGAGACGTGCCAAGGAACGGGCTGCTATGAAGTCAAAAAAGAAGCGGAAAGTGCCAAAAACATCGGAAAAGCAAAAACTCACAATCAAAACTAAGTCTCAAAAGCTGTATGATTTTCTAGGTCAGACAATTTTCACTTGATTTTGGATGACGAAACGTATGTGAAGGCGGACCTTTCAAAACTTCCTGGCAATCAGTTTTATACTATAGCTGATGGAGAAATTCTTCCAGATTCGGAAACTACCATAGGAATGGAGAAGTTTGGCTGTAAGTATCTGATTTGGCAGGCAAATTGCCCATGCGGCGATTGCAGCGATGCATATGTTACAACTGTCACAATCAATAAAAATATTTACATCAATGAATGCTTGAAGAAACGGTTAATACCTTTAATTCGAAAACACGATTCCTCGAGCTTATTTTGGCCACATCTAGCTACAGCCCACTATGCAACGGATACCCTAAACTTCCTCAAACAGCATGATGTCCAGATCGTACCTAAAGCACTGAATCCACCGAACATCCCACAGTGCCGCCCTATCGAGAGATATTGGGCTTTGGTCAAAGGAATCTTACGTGAGACAGGTAAGACTGCCAGCAATCAGCAAGACTTCCTGAGAAAGTGGAACGCAGCGAGCAGGAAAGTGTCTAATCACACTGTTGCACGACTGATGGAGGGCATTCGACAAAAATTGCGGCAGGAGTGGGAGAAAAAATAGAACTTGATTGATAGTCACGATATGATAATTTTGTATTGTTTTTTTAATATATAATCATATAATTTTGTCAATTAAACCACTAAGCTGACAGATACAGATTTTAGATTTTTTCAAATCCGGTACGAATCAGGCCTTAGTAAGGTTAAATGGGCAACGTAAAAATATATCTGCAAGTGTTTCAGGCAATGACATTAAATAATAAATGGACGCACAGAGCCAAACAAAAAAACCAAGAAAAGTGGCACTAAAAGTCATTTCTATCTTATGTCATTGGAATCTAATAACGCTCACTTACAATAAACTATAATAAAAAAACTCAAAAAATAAAAAAACTTTGTGAAGTGAGCAATAAGTGTCAAATTTGCGAACAACACCGCAAAATAGTAGAAACTTTTTATGTTTATGGAATAATGATGCTATACCGTAAGGTGACCAAATGTCAACTGTCAGAACTGAATAGCGGAGCAAAAGGACCGCAATATTTACTTCTGCAGCCCATTTTTTGGGGCCATTTTTTTGAGCTGTTTGGGGATCCACTTATATATTCTAAATCAATGGTTTCAGGAAATCAGTCAAAGTAAAATCGAATGCTATGGAAAGTCAGCCTTATTCGTTTAACTTTTTTTTTAGGATTCTATTGAAGAACGGTATAGTTCTATGCCGGCCACACATACTAACAGATATCAACCCGTATCGGCCATTATACCACGACTCGTGCTCACCGACCGCCTGTTTCAGTCTCGGTGTCCCTACAACTTACGTATTCGCAGGTGTCCCGGCCTTATCTACGCTATAAAAAACTTACGTCAGTCTGCATGATGTCCCAGCTGTGTTTGATCTCGGGGTTGGTGGGGTACTCCTTGAGGCTCTCGTTGAGATGGCGGACGATGGTTTGCTCTAAGTTGGAGTGGTTGGCGTAACCGGCGATGCCGACGGCAAGCTCGGCGATGAACGTCACCATCAGGAGCACCGCGAACTGGGGAATAACATTTATTTCATTTAGTACTGATTTTTCAATCCCCAGATAACAGTAACTGTCAAATAAATGTTAGGTCTATCCTTTTTTGACTGATGACCAGCGATAAGGATGGCAATACTTTTAACTGAGGATTGAAAAATCAGCCCTTATTAAAACAAAAGTTTACATGACATTACAGCGAAACACCAATGCGTCATGAAACTAAAATTATACAATTGAAAAAATTGAATACAAAATAGGATATAGAAATAAGAAAAAAAAAACACATTCATTATATTTAGGCGAAACAACTGCGTGGTACCGTTGCGCCGTCTGAGCCGGCGGGGAGCCGGGAGGGTAACAAGAGGGTTTAAACTATTTGTAAAAGAAAATGTCAAATATTTGCTTCTCTTTCTTACATATACCTTTGTTTCAAAATTTACATTGATAATTTGGTTTAAATCTGAATTATAAATGTTGTGGTACAGTCAACCAATCGTAACCCTAGGCCACTCAGGGGAACCATGTCAAAGTGACGCTGTAAGTCAAATTGTATTTAAGACACTCCTTACTACTTGTTATTTTGGCAAGATTTTAGTGGCTTTGGGTTCCAATTTATCGAGTGTCCCTACCTATCATAAATTGATTCAGACAGTAGCCATCAGAATAGATATATCCCTTCCTACTGACTGTCCTGAATCCTGAATATTATTTGAATAATTTGTATAGTGGCTTCATCACATTCACTAAAGGTGTAATTTAATTTCAGTAACTTTGCGTCCTGCCTAATTTTAAAACGTGAATCGCGCCTGTAATAGTATTCAATTTGCATTTTATAGGCTTTTCTAGCAAACAATGTATTTAAATATCTATTAATACACGTAAAACACGATTACACAATGCAGGTAGGTACATCATAGTGCATCGCCTATGCGGAGAAACAAAAGAACTAGGACAAAGATCGCTCTCAATAACAAGGGCAATACAGATGCTGTAGTTTTGTGTCACTGCTAACATTGTCACACTCCTCTTTAGTGAGTGCAACAGAGACAACGATGACAAATGTGCTATGTGGTACAGTCAAGTGCAAAAATAAGTATCGAAAGAATCCGCTCATAAATATGTTACGACGTTCTTATTACACAGAATTAGAGTGCACTGGGACATATTTTTGAACGTTTTTGTATACCCCTTATTTTGTCTTCGACTGTACCTACTGATAAGCTAATCCGGAACAGTCTAACTCAAAACTGCTATATTATTATAAGTAATATCACTGATTAATTGCTAATACTAATACTATTACTCACTAACGATACATATCAAGATTTTACTCAAATAAAGGCGGTACAAATAGGTAATGTGGACAAGCCAAATTGTACTTTAAAACATTTTTAAACACGACTTCATTATTTATTTATGATACGATTATCTATTATCTATGTTCAACAGGTTATTTTGTATGTTTTATTGTGGTTTACTGTTAAATAAATAAATTGCAAACTGAACCATGCAAAAATATTTCGAATATGTAAGCCGCTCTGCGGTCAGAAGTTACTTGAATTATTTTAGTGCATATTTTTAGTTTAGGTCTCATCAGGGTCTGTATGACCCATTGCTAAATTGCCCCTTAATTTCTGTGCTATTCTGGGTCAGCAGCCAATTCCTTTGTTATTTTTGCCGCATGATATCACTCGGGATCCGTGGTATATATAAATATCGTCGCATCAATCAGTAGTGGAAATCTTACGATAACACACTTTCGAGGGAAATGACCGCGTATTTATATCGTTAGATAATTTAGATCTGTGTCGCCACCTTCTTAACTAAATGTTTTGTTGTCTAGATTGCGGTTATCTTTAAGCAAATCTTTTAGAATTTTACAATTTAATTTGAATGGGTCGTAAATGAAATGACATGAACAAATTGTTAGAAAACGCGATAGAACTGAGTACCTATTAATGAAACGGCGTTGAGACGTCATAATTATCTAAATTATCAGTAATTAAGTTACTCAAACGTTTGATTGGTTTCTGTTACCTAAATAATAATTAGTATGGATTAGTGTCGACGGAAGGTAGCTACTATAGGTGCACGTAAACATTCTAGCATATATCTTGATCCTACAATTAGTTGGACACAGAAGTTTAAGTATGTCGACAAGCCGAAATTTTTGACAATAAGGCAAGTAAAAGTTGGGTGCTTATTAAGTTTACCTTAACGCAATAATACTCAAATGACCTTATAAAAATTCGAAAGCGACACAAGCGAAGTTCCGAAACCTAACCGGTTTAAAAGGAGCACGGGTCGTAAGTCTTGTCATTTCCTCGATCAGATTTAATTAAACTCGACAAGTCCACGATCTAATATGACGAATGAGGGTAAATGAGAGGAAACGGTCGTTTAACGTGAAGTCACGGCGAGTTGAAAGGTCGCTATGACTTACGGTCAATTGGACGCTTCGCGGGACGTTAGGATTCTTTCTTGATGTGCTAATGAGAATATTGAGATCTGAGGGCTTCAGGCGAACATAAAAAATAGCAAATGTAGTTTAATTTTCTTTTATATTCTATTGACGATTGGTATACATAATTATATTAATTATATATGTAATTATGTATATATAAGTCGAAAAACAATTATGTTACCACGAAACGGAGCTGGTCTGAGGATGTAGTCGGAAGTTGACCACAGGAACTTGGAAACGAATCGATAGCCCTATCAAGTTTTGGTACATTAGTCTAGTCTTAATGAGCACTAGAAGAAGTGAAATGACTAAAGTATAGTCGATTATACTTTCGTAATTTCATTAGTCACCGATAAAAGTTTGTGTATAATATTTCTACTTTCGAATATAATCACCAAATAAAAAAAAAATTGTACTTCAAATATTTCTCTAAGATCTCATTTCATGTAATGGTAATGTCAATTCAATTCTATATCCAAATCAATTCGGGGTTATACCTGTACGATATCAATTACTTATTTATACCTACATATGAAAACAAAGCAATAAAAATCAGTCGAATTAAGATTCTCCTCCTATTTTGAAGACGGTCAAAAATGTGCATGTAAGTATAGATAATCCTATAAATAAAGCAACTAATTGCATGTCCTACGTTGACGGTTAGGTAGGTACGGCTCGGTCAGGCACTCGTGATAACGTTGTTATCGTGTATGGCGTATTTACTAGAACATTGTTATTGGTCGTCCCGACATGCTGACATGAGTCATTGACAGGCATGATGTTAACTTATTCCTACTAAAATATCTTCATCATCATCATTTCAGTCATAGGACGACTACTGCGGAAGCATAAGCCTCCCCTTTGGACTTCAGCATATTACACCGGTTGGAAGCGACCTGCATCGCGATCAGGCGCGGATCCTGGACTTCGTTGAGGGGGGGGGGGGGGGCACTCTTCATAAGGTCGTCTGTCCATCTTGTGGGTGGAACATTCTACTCTGCGTTTCCCAAACCGTGGCAAACATGTAGGTACTAAAATATAATTTGCGAGAAATGGGTTTGAATCTGTAATTGACAAGTTTAACAAGTTAAGGAATCGACCTCAAAAAACGACCTACGTATAGGTACCTACTTCTTTGAGATTTTTTTGGACCATTGGCCCATTTTCTCAAAAGCTTGTAACTTGTAATACAAGTGGAAGTCTCTTTTTGACACTATTAATTAGACAAGGACTTCCGCTTGTATTACAAGTTACAAGCTTACGAGAAATGTGGCGTTGAGGCTTAATTTAGTTAGTAGTATTTTTTTTATTTTTTCCAGTTTAATACCAGTGGCAAAGTTGAAACATTTCAATCACAATTATCACTGTTCTAATTAATGTCATTTAAAAGTAAATTTAAATGTTATGAAATAGCAGCAATTTTAATGATTTTAGTCAGTATCAAAATGGCTGCAATTACTTGATTAGGTACCTCATTTAAATATACGAGGAAACAGGAAAAGCATATTTATTGTATAATTCGCAGGCGTTTAATTTGTAGAGTGCGAAGAACAGATTTTTTAGTTTTAAAGGAAAATTATCCTCTTCAATGCATACAAAATTGATTGGTCACTCGACGACACCGTGTTTTAAAACCATGATCATGATTAACCATATGTTGACCGTATTACAAAGACCGAAGGTGTACATTGACAAGTTAACTTCAATATGCTCAGACCTTCAGTCATGCTTCATCAAATACCGAGTGTCAACCACAAGGCCAATAATGCTAGTTGAAACCACAGACTCAATACGAATCCAACACGATATACGATATATGTAGGCTAACCAGTACGCTGGTTAGTGATATGATGCCAGGCGAGGGTAAACAAGCCATGTTTACTCACTGATAAACGAAATGCGATGATGTACTTTCACCTTATTCGTGCTTCGGCATAAAGGGGCCATTTTAAATATTTAAAGTTGCCCCCCCACACATTTTTTATAGCTCAGGATTCACAAGCTGATTCAATCCTAATAGAAGAAAAAATATGTCCCACATTTCCGTACATTTTTGGATCCGTCCATTCAGTTTTACCGGCATACACAATGTATGAAAAAATGGTAATGGCATGGGAAAAAAATTGGGAGACTATCTCCTGTTAGGGTCGCTAGGGCTTGAGATTTTGAGTAGAAATTATAAAAAAATACCAAATGAAATAACCGTTTAAGGTCAACTTTAAATAAAATGGCCCGTCGAGATTTGTCCTGGTTCATTGAAATTAAGTATTTTCCGGTATGTATAAAGTGTGTAGAGAAAATGTGTGAAGTCCGAGGAAAAGGGGAATCACGGCAAACGTCCGGGTTTTAGAGACTGGTTTCCAACTGGGTACTAGTTTTCCAAATTTCAAGATCACAGCCTTAACCCATGAGTAAGGGACGATATAAAGTCAGTCAATTTTAGTAAGGGTCGTCTATGTGCATGTAGCCCCCTGGAGTGCCCGTTTTCCATTAGCTGTTAAAGGACTGTGCCTAGGACAGAATAAATCGTACAATGACCTGTCATTAATCTTTGTAACTTATGCGCATAGCCGAAGTTCGTTTTTTGGAATCTGTGAAGGGGGCTTTTATGTATAATCGGCATTCAGGCTGCGATGAAACGGTATGAGGAAAATATGAACAGTAAATGGAATCAACTGATTTCGAGTTTCTACCAAGTGACTAAGTTCACTAAGTTGTACCGGAAACTATTAGGGCTTGTCCATTAATCACGTCATACTGTATAGGGGGAGGGGGGGTCAAGAAAAAATCACCAATTATCACCATAGAGGGGGGGTCATCGGACTAATCACGTGCAATTTTTTTTACTCTCGAATCTGCTGAGCAGCATTATAGCCAGTGCAAAAAATCTTTACTTTTTTATAAAACACTTTTTTAATACTAAGTTTTACAACTTCGCGAACATTTACCTCGTAGTTGGCAAAAAAGTACGTAAATTAAGTGTTATTAAAAGGACTAATTAAGTTGGCAAAAAATTACACGTCATATTGGCTGGGGGGGGGGGGGGGGGGTTGTCCAGAAAATATCACCAAATATCACCATGGGGGATGGGGGGGTCTAAAACAGGCCAAAATTGTATGACGTGATTAATGGACAAGCCCTTAGGTGCAGGTGAATGACATGCGAACGTTTCTTCGCAATCGATGTTTTATGGTGAAATATTGTGTAATTTGTATTTGTAGCTAAAATAATTATTCTGTTTAACAACAATGTTTTTATCTTAACAGCATACATATATTCTTTTGTCCCTGTATCATTTCCTAGACCTGTTTAGAATCTGTAGAAACACCTTATCGTGTAGAGTCGTTTGACTCACTTCCGATGGGTAAGTAACGAGTAAACAAAGTATCGTAAAACCACCCAACTATAGTCCAGTACCTAATGCAACTATGGTCCACAATTTCAAAATCTCAATTTATTTTTGGCTTTGTCCTAATTTTTATTATTATTAGTGACGCTCAGTCATACTCGACATTAATTACCACTCGTCGGGAATAGTGCAATACCGCGTAACTAACACATGCAGATAAAGATTAGATTCCATAGAAGCATGTTTGAAATAAGAATCCTATTGACATGTGTTAGATGGGTCATTGTCAGTCCGAAAAACAAAAGTTGTCCACTCGGTGGTCAAAAGTTAACAGCTTTTATAAATGTATGTTACGATTTCATTGCATAGGGCTATAGACCGGGGAATCTAGTTGTACCGTTAATTGTTTTATCCCAATATTAGTACAGGAATTCCTTAACTTTAGGTATGTCCAGCGAAAAGACGATAACCTAAATCTGACAATGACCCAGATACGCGGTATTGCACTATCCCCGACGCACTTGTAAATTAATTTTCGGCTTATCAATACCGTATTAAATTTCTTATTTAAATGGAACACGCATGAACTAGTTTCACGTATACGGAGAGACAAGATAAATTCATTATACCTACCTGTGCGAGTCTGCCTGCGACCAGGCAAGGAGGTAATGACATGTCCGAATTGTCAGGATAATATTTAACGAAAACTTACGCGATTAAGTCCCGTTTGTCGTTAAAATACGAGTTACTGTTACCTAATTGTAAGAGTTTAAGTGAATGTTACTTTGAGCAAAAATGGAACCCAGGTAATGGCAGGTAACTAGGTATAATAATAATCGAATGAATTATTCAGGTGTGGGGAACACAGCTTAGACAAATAGACATGACTCAGGTGAGAATGAATGAGCAGTAGACATTTAAATCGAATGACTAATAACACAATATTACTGTGCTTATGTTTACCCATTTCATAAAAAAAAGGTTGGAGTTTTTAAATAGAGAACTGGAACTTATACTAATTTTTTTACAGCTCAGCGAGAAACAGTCTTAAAAAGCTTCCCTAGCTTTTAAATGAATGGAATATATCCAATAAGACTTTCGAAAAATTTATAGCTGTATAGGACTTGACATTAATGATTTTGATGATGATGACACACTCATAATGATAAAAAAAGTCTGAAAAAAAAACAACATGGAGAGATGTTATGTACTCACTGTAACAATCATGCAGTGGTTTTCATTAAAAGCGCCACAGCATCCCAGGAAGGCTACAATGAAGATCACAACTCCGACAATGATCTGCACCACCGGAGCAGAGGACCAGAAGTGGCCATCTGTGAAGTCAATGTACGGAGACAGACGGATCTCCGCCTTGATGCCCACTATGAAGATGATCAAGCCAGTTATCTGAAACAGAAGGAGATGGTAACATCTTTCAAAGGAATTTAAAATCTTTGTGTAGAAAAGTCATTGACAAACATACTTTATGTATATTTAAATATCAAAGAAAAAATAAAGAAGATTAACAATGCTGGAGGTGGGTTATTTTTTTGTTAGTACATGAAATCTAATGTTTAAATTTATATAGTAGTGTAACTAAATCATGCAATATTGTGTTATATGCCAAAAATAAGACCAAAGGCTGGGCTAGATTAGACAAGTTCTATGTAACTTTTATTAGGGCTGGTAATTATTTTCAATAAAAATATTGTTTGGCCATCATACTCCTGTTTTTAGTTGCATACCTACTAGACAAGTTCCAGAAGCATTTCAATATACCTACAATCATATGCACTTCTTTCAAAACAATTCTGAAAACATATTAATAACATTGATAAACTTGAGTATGAACTTTAGATAATATGCAATTCTACCAACACAGAATGACCTTTAAAAGGTAAGAGAATGTTGTTATAAAAACTAAATATTCGAGTTTGCTAATACAATGTTTTGGAACCTGTAAAAATAACCATGCATCAGTTAACCTTATGCAATTGTATGTGAGTCATATTGCAAGCCCAGGGGATTTTTTTTCTAATGCAAATGGTAGGTAGAAATCTCATAGAATTTGTTGAGCTATACATTTTTAACATACTTTTAATGCCACAACGACATGGTCACATTTTTCACAGTAAAGGTCTTTAGAAAAAGCTTGAACGGAAAACGTTTAGAATTGTATTAGGTAGCTAGAAAAATACTTACAGCAAATAGAAGGTTGAACGCTATTAGCAGGTACTTCACACACGACATCCCCATTCCGAGAGCCATTTTAAAATCCAGATGTTTCCAACAAAATCACTACCTGTAATCAAAATAACAACGCTATTATACAGTAATTACGCGTCCAATGTAGAAGTGCGAAGTTGAAAACATCGATTTATTTTGTCGACTCGACAAAGGGGTAGTCTTGAGAACGATGTCGAAACTGATGTGCAATTTCTGTTTAAAAGCGTCTACTTCAGTTTTAGAAGAACTGCGCGTAATTTAAAAATAATCTTACCGCCAAACAACGAAGACCCGGATAAATTAACGATAAAACAATGACAAAAGTGACGAAACGAGCCCGCGTTTAGTAGCCAACCACTACAAGCAAACAATGCGAATGCAAGTGTTGCTAGACTTGCTAGCGTAATTAGACGCTGAGGTATCAGACGAATAAAAGACGTCATGATTTTATTTATATTTTGTTTTTAATCCGATTTGTATCTTTGATCAAAAATCTATATAGACTGAATTTGAAGGGAATCTTTTTGCTATTTTAAACGCATCTGTAAATAAAAATACTAATTCTAAATTATTAAGAATCGGACTGTAGTGCTGCCAGGAAATAAAATGTTAAGGCGGAATATTTGAAAAGTTTTCCATTCATCGCACTATAATACTTGTAGATCGTGCTATGCGCATGCGCAGCGTGCGTTTTTGTTCCGAGCGAGGTGTGTTTTCGATTTACGTAATATTATCTCGATCGATTCAGTCATTTTAATTTCGGGTTATGGGTCAAGTTATAATTACCTAACTTAATGCTCTCATACAAAATACTGTAAAAGAAACTGAAATTGGCCCGTTAGCTGCAAATTTTTTTCTTAAAATGAAATATATTTTTGTAAGAATGATGCACTTTTACAATGGAAAAGATCGTACACCGAATAAAGAGTAAACATTTCCAAAACAACGTTAAACTATATATTATTTTGGGAGATAAATCTACGATACGGATAACGTCAAGATAACTCAGACATTGACTGTTCGTGTTCAGATAGTTCAGTGAGAAACCTATCTCGCGCTCAGTTTACTTATCTCATCCGAGAAATCGACAGATTTTAAAAAAGTGGCCAAAATGAAATTACCGTCAGTTAAATTACCCAATATTTTCAAATCGGTGAGGTATAATCTTGCTGCTGTTAACGGTGTGTTTGTGGTAAGTTACAAAGTAGAAATGTTAAGAAATTAAAATAGGTTTATTATAATTTATTATCTACCTCAGTCTTCTGATTCGTACCTATATTAATCTATTGATTTCTCGAAGTATCTACTTGGCTATAATGTCAGTTAATTGCTAATTGCGTATCAATAGGTACTTAAGTAGTCAGTTACATCCATTGATTATATGTTGACGAGTTTTATCATTTGCCTTGATCGTAGGTACCTTTCTTTCTTTGTATGACACAAGACAAATATTCGTAAAGTGTATCTCGTTGTTTCACTTGCTTGACCCGACCCTACTCTAGAATAACTCAATGAAGGAAGGAGAAAAGTTCCTTGAGTACGCTCCTTCAGTAGTCGTACCACGCGTATTATCGCTTCTTTCTATCCGGCTCGCTCGCGCTAATACGTGAGTATGAGCGGGATGAATAGATATAGATAGTAAAAGCGCGTTAATAACTTAGCAGCAGCTTATGGTATGGCTACAGAGATGCTTTCACTTGTCATAAGATTATAATATGATGATGTATTTCAACAGTTAACCGGTGCTCTCCTTCTAATCATCGGCGTAGTGGTGCTTGTCGAGAACATCCAATACGAAGACTTCCTCACAAATCGATTCTACACTCTCCCAGGCTTCGCGGTAGCCACTGGCGTTTTGATACTGCTCATATCTGTGCTGGGATTCTATGCTGCGCTGTCGGAAAAGTTCTACTTTGTTGCTGCGGTGAGTGCCTTACGTAAAAGCGTTAACATGGTTCTTATGACTTTGCTATTTACTTTTGTCAGGCGTTGTAGGATGAAAGCTGAACTTGCATGTTTTATTATCTTTGAGACAAGCAAATTACTTATCAATAACATTATTCTCCTGGGTATATAGTTTATTATCTGGTAGTCCTTGACTTATTTCAAGAGTTTATGACTCATAGTCATGCCATTATCGTTTCATGAGGCTTGTTGGCTTACTTTAAGGCCGGGCCACAAAAATGCGTGTGCAGCAGTGTAGCTTATGTAAAAGTTATAGTAGGGTGCACACCCTTTTGCTGGACACGCGCGCGCAAGCGGTGTGCCATCTAATATGACATTCACATACGCATATAATTTATGGTGTGGCTTGGCCCCTAAAGCTTTTTTTTTCTGCTACAGTTCCTGGCTGGAATGTCTGTTATCCTAATATTCGAGATCGCGATCACAATAGCC
>JALPQI010005228.1:0-53292 GCA_025490895.1 Thaumatotibia leucotreta | reverse complement strand
CGCACCTTGATGTTTTGAGCTAAAGAATAGAGATACGGGAGCCTAAAATAGGTCTGTTTTGACTGTGAGTGCTTAAATGACTCAGTTTTATTCGTCTTCAGATCTTGGCCGACTACATAGCTTCCCGCGGCTTAGCGTCCAGAGGTCTGAGGGACGAGATCCTAGTCCAATTGTGCAACCAGGCCGACGGCGACTCGGCAGAACGCGTGTGCCAACTGATGGCGCATTGTCTCTCGGCCTTTCAGCCCACACCACCATTGCACAAGTAAGTTTATTAAATCTCGGGCAGCCATTAAATGGACGTATTTATGCAGAAAGGAACCAATTCACACTTATTTGTCATTGTAAAAATTTACTTTTTGTTTTGAGAACGAAAAATTCTTGTGGGTCGGTTCCTTCCCAAGTAACATGGGCCTGAAGGCTTAAAACGAATTTATCTATTGATAGTCTATTGGCAGTTTATTTTTAGATAAGGGCTTTCTATAAATGGTTTCTATGAAGAAAAAGTATCCTTATAGTATATCTTTTCTCATATTTGATTTTTTTTAGATGATTTGATCTATAGAACACGTATTTTAAGTAAATTTCTAGGTATGACGATTATCTTAGGACATATTGTTCTATAAATAGTTAATAAAGCCTAAAGGTACCTATTTTCCAGTATTTTATTAGATAAGATGGTAAATGTTAAGATTTTACTTTCTACAGATATTCCGTATTAGCTAGTGGTATTCTTATGTTTGTTTATAAAAAGACTAAAGTCTATATAAACTACTTTTGTAGATATCTTTCAGTATGTACCAGTCGTTTAGAAATGTGGGAGAATTAAAAACACACCGTTCATGCGGATAGGTAGTGCAAGACAGTTTTATTGATGTATTCAATCATTGCTTGTCGATTTTAGGACCGGTAACGCCATCTAGTCTGAGGATTGTGCTTTAGTACATTATAATCGATAGGTAACTGGCAAAATTAGGGCTTTTCTCATTGTAATGCATAGATGTCGTTACCGATCACAAATAATAATATAATTAACTTGAACATACTCCCCCGGAAAGGACGGAGTCCTTTACACGAGGTAAAATACATAATTTACTTATAGATCTTTGAATGACACCAGATATCGTTCTTATGTCATATGTCCGAGTTAAGCCGTCAGGGCCGGGGTGTTTTCCGGTGATACGACCCATAGGCCAGTTCCCAGGCGGGAGTCTCTGGTCTTTGACCAATACCAAATCGCCTATATCTAGATCTTTAGTTATGCGGTTCCACTTAGGACGTTGCTGAAGACGTGTCAAATATTCCTTTTGCCACTGTCTCCAGAAATCTTGCAACATCTTTTGCGTTAATTGCCATCTAGACAGCTGATGAATCTTAAAGTTGGTGTAGTCATCATCAGGGATACCGACGAGCTGTTCAAAGGTTAAAAAATGCCCAGGTGTTAACGTTTGCAAGGAGTCTGGGTCATCATTAAGTGGGTATAGAGGGCGCGAGTTGAGGCAAGCTTCGATCTGGGTAAGTAACGTAGCCATTTCTTCGAAAGTGAGCGTGGCGTTTCCTACGATTCTTTTCATGTGATACTTAACAGATTTCACGCCGGCCTCCCATATACCACCAAAGTTTGGAGCTGCAGGAGGAATATACTTCCATTTGATCCTCATGTTATCTAATAGGGCTGCAAACTCCTCTGGGATTCTCGCTTGACCTTGGCGCCACATGGCAATTAAATCCTTTTTGGCACCTACAAAGTTGGTACCATGATCGCTCCACATTTCTGCGCAACGTCCGCGTCGGGACACAAATCTTCTTAAAGCTGCTAGAAATGCCTCTGTACTTAAACTGCTGACTAACTCAATGTGGAAAGCTCTGGTTACCATGCAGACGAACAGTGATATGTACGCCTTGGTTGATTTAGCTCCACGACCTTTGCTCATACGTACGTTTATAGGTCCAGCAAAGTTTACTCCACTGATCAAAAAGGGTTTTGCGGGTTTGACACGGACCGCAGGGAGATCGCCCATGAGTTGGTTACTGGTTTCTCCTCTCTGCCGGATACAAACGACGCAGTTACGTACATATTTCTTCACTTTATTAGTCACGTTGAGTAACCAGTATTTTGACCGTAAATATATTACCATCAGCTGTGGACCGCCATGAAGAGTGCTGCTGTGTGCTTCTGCTAAAAGAAGAGGTAATAGAGCATTGTCTTTTGTTACTATGATGGGGTGCTTCTGTTGGGCTCCTAAATCAGCATGGCGTAGCCGGCCGCCTACTCTCAACACACCCTTTGGATCTAAAAAGGGATTGAGTGATAACAAACGACTTCTTTTTTTCAGCTGTCTCTTATTCTTCAAATCATCAACTTCTTCACGAAATTCGATTTCCTGGGATCGTCTCAAGCAAATGGTAAGTGCCTCCTCTCTCTCATCAGTCGTCAGGAAAATTGGTAAGTGCTTTTCATTATCCTTTTTCCTTTTCAGGTGCAGCATCCATCTTCGACAGTATGCGATTATTCTCACCAGTTTTCCAAGCGACGAGTATCGGCGTATCAAGGTAAGTATTAAATCTTCTTCAGCTTCTTTATTTGTAACTAAAGTTTTAATTGTTTTTCTACATTCTAAGTCTGTTTCAGGTACCTCTGTTCCCGGCATTTCTATGGTTGGCTCCTTAAGAAATGCCGGTCCATCCCACCACAGCTCATTAGACAACAGCTTTCTTGGCATCACTCCTCGCGATGCAGGGTCTGCGGGATTGTGTTTAGTATTGACATAGTACCATCCACTTATCTCTTCCACGTTCTTTATTTCCGTGACCCGATTCTTCACGAAAGGCGTCCATCGACCTGGGTCTCCTTTTATCCACGAAAGTACAACCTTGGAATCAGACCATGCAAATACTTGGTGTTTTTGTACTTTCAGCTGATTCACCACGTGCTTAAGCAGTCTAGCCAGCAGCACAGCAGCGCACATCTCCAGCCTCGGCATGGACACTTGCTTCAAAGGGGCTACTTTAGTTTTAGCCATGAGTAGAGACACTTGAATCCTTCCATTGGTGTCCACGGCTCTGACGTAGATTACCGCGGCGTAAGCACACATCGAGGCATCAGCGAACCCGTGGATTTCAATCGAACTTCTGTCTGCAGTGGTGTGTATCCAGCGATTAATTTTAACTTCACTTAACGCTGGAATCTCCTTCCTGAATTTCAACCAGTCTGCTTTAATGTCATCAGCAAGCTCTTCATCCCAGTCTACTCCAAGTGACCATAGCTTCTGCATGAATGTTTTGGCAATTATTACCGCCGGGGCCAGCCAACCCATCGGATCAAACAATGAAGCTATATCTGCCAAAACATTTCTCTTGGTAATAGGCTGTTCAGGTAAGTCCTTTAAATTATTCGTTATCTGTAATTTATCTTCCTTTGTGTTCCAAATTATACCCAAAGTTTTAATACTGTCGTGTCTATCTACTTCTCTTTGGGAATTTGGTGATCGTTTTACAGGTACAATCTCTTTCATAAATGTTTCACTATTTGAACTCCATTTTTGCAGATCAAATCCACCCTTTTTTAGAATTGCCGTGATCTCTTTCTGATGTAGTGTAGCTTGATCTTCAGTTTCATGACCTGACAGAACGTCGTCCATGTAAAAATCTTCCAGAATAATACGCTGTGCTTCAGGATATTCTTTACCCTCATCTAACGCAACTTGGCTCAATGTTTTGATGGCCAGATAAGGAGCGCAGGAAGTCCCGAAGGTGACAGTAAGGAGTCTATAATCTTCTATCGGTGCGTCAGCCTTGGTTCTCCAGACAATTCTCTGATAATTGGTGTCAGCTTCATCTACCTGAATCTGCCGGTACATTTTAATGATGTCGGCGACATAAGCGATTTTGTGTGTTCTCCATCTCAGCAGTATGTCACGTAAATCTTCTTGCAGAGTGGGACCAACGGGTAATCCATCATTTAATGTTACTCCATTAGTACCAGCGGCAGACGCGTGGAAAACTACTCTTACTCTGGTAGTTTCTTTATTTTCTCTCACTATAGCATGGTGTGGTAAGTATGCGCAATTCTCGGGTATTTCTTTATTACTAACTTTCTCCATGTGTTCCAAATCGATATATTCTTGTAATACATCGTGGTAATCTTCCTTTAACTTTGGTGTCTTCTCTAGTCTCCTTTCCAGCGATATCCATCTCTTTATTGCTATCTCTCGGGAGTCACGTGGTAAGACGGGTGGATCTTCTTTAAATGGCAATCTGACCACGTAGCGACCATCTTCTCTCCTTTTGTGTGTCTTCTCATAAATATCTTCTGCCTTCTTCTCGTCTGAAGTTAGTGTAATGCTTTCTTCTTCTATAGTTTCTAACTCCCAGAACTTCTTCAGCATGCTGTTTAAATCGACCTTGAGATGCATGCTGACGATGTTTTTGGTGGCAGTGTGATCCGTCATCACATTTCCGGATACTATCCACCCCAGGTGACTATCTTGCGCTATAGGGGTTCCTGAGGGGCCTTTAACAACTCCAGGTTTAATCACTTCGCTCCAAACTTCGACTCCTAAAAGTAAGTCGATGTGACCTGGTGTATGACATGACGGATCTGCGAGACACAACTTCTCTATATGCTTCCACTCTTCAATCTTCATTTTATTCTCCGGCATAATGTCGGTGATGCGACGTATAACGTACGCCGTTGCTTTCATCTTCACTTCAGGCTCGATTCTTGATGAGAACTCTATCTCCGTTGAATACCTAAACTGAGTATTCATTTGACCAACTCCAGTAACATGTCCACTGATGGCTGTACGCCGTAGTCTAAGCCTTTGTGCTGCGGCCTCAGTAACAAAGGATTCTTCTGAGCAAGGATCTAACAGCGCCCTCATCAAGTGTTTTTCTCCGTCTTTAGCTTTTACTTGCACTAAAGCAGTCGGCAACATCACCGCGCGTGTTCCCAGAGTGAGGTGAGCTGTAATACTCTTTTTATTTTTATCTTCTTTTTCTTCCTTGATATCTTCTTTACTCTCGGGAAGCGGTTCTGATGTCTCGGGAAGCGGCGCAGTCGACGGTGGCTGCGGGTTCCACGTGTTGTGCAGCAGAGAGTGATGTTTTCTCCCACATCGGCGGCAAGTTGATCGGTGTTTACAGAATTTGACAGAATGCCCTGGTACCAGGCAATTGAAGCAAAGCCGCCAGCCTTGCACATACTCCACTCTCTTATCTACTGCAAGTTTTGTAAATTCTTTACAATTGTATAGTAGGTGGTCTTGGTTACAAAAAATGCATTTCTGATCACTTTTATTTATATGAAAACTCTTTTTATTCACAGAGGCACTCGACGATGGGGCTTGAATCATTTCCAACACACGGAATCGTTTGTCGAGGAACTTGGTTAGCATATTCAAGGTAGGTAATTCACTAATGTCTAGGGAACCTAGTTCTAGCTCCCACTCTTTGTGTGACTCGGAATCTAGCTTATTTACAATCAAATGAATTACCAGCATATCCCATGTATCCACTTGAATGTCTTGATTTTTCAACTTATTTAAACACTCGCTTGTCGTGTCCAATAAATCTCGTAACCCTTTCGATGTACCCGTAGTTAATTTTCGTTGATTTACCAATCGTGTCAGAATAGTGTTTACAATTATGCGTTTGTTATTGTAGCGGTTCAATAAAATATTCCAAGCCATGTCGTAGTTGCTTTCGCTAATAGTTATATGCTTAAGTAATTGTTCCGCTTCTCCGGATAAACAACTTTTCAAATAATGCATTTTTTGCACTTTGTTGAGTGTGGTTTTGTTATGTATTAGCGATGTATACATGTCATGAAATGAAGTCCACTCGTGATAACTCCCCGAATATTGAGGGATGTTAATTTTGGGCAACCGCACTTCGTCGCTAACACTAGAGGCAGTTGAAGGGTTATGCGAACTCGACGTACTATCTCCACCTTGTAAATTTAACTTCAATAACAAGTCCATCATATCTGCCCGTAATTCGACGTATTGTTCTTCTACTTCCGTAAAATAATCTTTTGTGAAGTACTCATATTGTGCACGATCTTTTTTGGCTACTAACTTTAACATTTCCAGGTGATTGCTGTGAAACTGAGTCCAATATTCGGTAAGTATTTCCATTCGTAATTGCACATAACCAGTAGTTAATCTTTGTTTGGGAGATTTCTTATAATTGGTAATAGTTTTCGCCAACAACGCGTAGACGTTTTCTTGTTCTTTTACATAGTTTTCCATAGTGGAGATATACACACACCAACGTTTTTATACACTTATTGAGTCCGTTTATCACTTATTATGTAGTCTTTTCACTTTAAATTGCAGTTTTTTACTAATTTTTAAACACAAAATGCAATCGATGATTGAGGTTAAGTTCGTTGTTACACCAATATAGCTCTTATATCCGTTCGTTAAGGACCACTTTTGTACCAGTCGTTTAGAAATGTGGGAGAATTAAAAACACACCGTTCATGCGGATAGGTAGTGCAAGACAGTTTATTGATGTATTCAATCATTGCTTGTCGATTTTAGGACCGGTAACGCCATCTAGTCTGAGGATTGTGCTTTAGTACATTATAATCGATAGGTAACTGGCAAAATTAGGGCTTTTCTCATTGTAATGCATAGATGTCGTTACCGATCACAAATAATAATATAATTAACTTGAACACAGTAAGTCTAATAATATGTTAGTGAAATAGTGGTTCCAGTGTTTATTTGCTTAAAGATAATGTAAATAAGTGCAATTTTACTAGATCAGCTGGCTTTATGCAATGGAGACAGTAAAACAAATTAAAAGATCTGGTGGCTTTCGTCGGAGAGTCAGCAAATATTTAAAAATAGAAGAAAATACAGAGAAGGAGCAAAAGGAGTTCCGATTCTGATTTGCGACTCATGAATTAAGCGGGTAAGATTATTAAAATAATAAATAAAGATTAGACAATAATTTTAATTACGAAATGGTTCCATCTACCTATAAATAAATAAACAATGCGTGTCAAATGTTCATTCTTAGAAATCGGGGAAACTTTATACAGATAGGTACGAATATGATAATTTAGATATATCTACCTAATTTAATACGATCCACAAAAAATAAACTTTCCGCCCTCTTCAAATACACTGATAAAACTAAACATAACACATTAAAACTGCTACAAATCGGCCGAGTGAACCGTGAATACACCTACACCAAACAATTGAATATGTCAAGACGTACGTCTCGCGACTACTCCGCACGCGCGCCGCATTACATTATTTCATATTGTCAACAAATAAAAAACAAATTTCTTTAAGAAGGTAACTTCTTGAATTCGTTCTGCATTAATCCATCCAAAATGATACACAACGCACTCAAAATGCCAGTTCTCTGATTGATGTCTAGAAATACTGTGAGAAGTTAAAACAGTATACAAAAATGGCAGTTTAAAGGTAATCTTAAACCACTCATAAACCAGTTTATTCCTCGACTAGGAAGTTTGGTTTGCAACAAGTAAAAATAGTCTTGTCATTTACTAGAGCTATACTACAGACTATTCTTTAGAAAGTTTGTTTTAAAGAAATCATTTTTCTAGACAAGTTTAACTAGACGCCATTTTTACTGCCTAATATTTTGTGAAATTATTACAGCGAACTATTTTTTGGCTTGTTTTTGTAATTTTATGAATATATTCTCTGTAACAAATCGTCCTATACTTTTTAATATACTATTAGGGATTGCAATTGCTGGATCCAGCATCCAGCAATCCAGCTGGATCCAGCGCATTTTTCGGTCTGCTGGATCCAGCAGCCAGTGCTGGATCCAGCGCTGCGGATCCGCAAATAAAATTCACCAAAAAAATGCATAATCAACTTTACATAAACTTATTTTACGTCGTGTTTGAAACGGTTCCGCGATCCCGCGCTTAGTCCTAGACGGCCGTGGCTAATAATACGTGTGCTCCTTTCAATTTATGGTTGAAACAATGTGTATGGCTAAAAGTGGGAAAGAGTGGATAGATTCTAGTGTAGTGCTTCGGAATGAGAAATCTATGTTTATGCTACGTTTTTGGTTGGGTCTAAATTGCATGAGTTTGGTTTTATTGAAATTAAGCTTTAAATTGTGATCATCCGACCAGGTTACGATATTTTGAATGGTTGTATTTAAGCTATTATTTAAATCTAATTGATTGTGGCAAAGTTGAATTACAGATATGTTGTCAGCAAAAAGAGTACAAAATTTATCTATACATTTAAGCAGATCATTTATTATATAGATTAAAAATAAAACACAACCGAGAACACTGCCTTGGGGTATAGATCGAGTAATATTCATTTTATCTGATTTAAATATTTGTATGGTACCTGTGATGTAGTTGTGATATTGATATTCTATTTGAACGCATTGTGTACGACCTACAGGTCCTTAGGTACCTTATTAAGGTATGGTATATGAACCAATTGTGAGCTGAGCCTCTAATACCTATTCCAAATAATTTTTGCAATAAAATATCATATAAAACACAATCAAAAGATTTGCTCATACCAAGCAACTAGTAACATACCAATAGCATATTTTCTGTCATTTATTGTGTTTAAAACTTCGTTTGTGTACTTGAAAACTGCTGACGATGTTGAGCGACCTTTTCGGAAACCGTTATGAGAATCGTTAAATACATATTTTAAACTTTTCACAAAAAAAACGGTTCGACATAGCGATTTCAAAAATTTAGAAAAAAAATTTAGAAGGGAAGGGCCTACATGTTTAATAACGGACATTTTAAGGAGATCTGGGACTGTTCCTTCTGTAAAAGACAGGTTAATGTGAAGTGTCATAGGAGGGGTTAACTCTTCAGCGCATTTTCTTACAAAATAGGGTGGTACTGGCAACTCATCTTGGCCAAAACTTCTTTTATTTTTGAGATATTTAATTAGTTTGAAAACTTCAAGTGAGGTGACGGGGCTAAGGTAGAGCGATTTTTCAGATGATGATATGACGGGTCGTCCCCGAAGCGAAGTTTCAGCCCTCTGCGGAGTCGGTTTTTGAAATTATATCCAATTTTAAACTAAGGGGTGCACTAAAACGTTTCAAATAAATAAAATAATTAAAAAATGAAACAAAAAGTTCCCCGACTTCAATCGAAAGAAAATATTATAGTAATAAGACAAGCGCCGCCTATATGTAGATACGCTCACAAGAATTAAGCTGAAAAGGAATAATTTGTCACTTCTCAATTAGTTTAAAACGGCAGTCGTGTCTTTTAATTTCTTTATTATTTTATTTTTGAAGTTTTTTTTAGGTATATAATTCGTACAAAATTACGCGTTATTGTCCTCCCCTTCATAACATTGAATATTATTATTAACAATTAACCTGTTTTATTGCAAAAAACGTTTTTTTTTTGGTATTTTTCCTACCTGCTGGATCCGCGCTGGATCCAGCTGAATTGACGCCGATCCAGCAAAAATCCAGCTGGATTGAAAACACTGCTGGATTGCAATCCCTATATACTATATTAGGAATGAAACAAATGGCTTAAACATATAAACACAATATTATTTTTTTTTATATTTTTATATTTGGTTAATATTTTATTAAATATTACATTTCAAGCGGGCGCTCTTATTTAAAGAGAGTTTTACACAAATTCAGCGAGAGACTTTCATCCGCACCAAGTTTTGCAAGTTTAAGTATCAGTATTAGCCGATGAAAACTAGGCACATGAAATAAGAAGTTAGAAATTTGTCACGCCATTTTATAATATTACCTTAGCATTATTCTTTTGAGATATGCGCCATTATACGTATCGTTGTCTATTTCTATTAAAATCTTTCTTAAGGTTGACAGGGTTGAGTTAATTTGGTTTTAAAACTTCTCAGGTAAATACTTCTGTTTAGCTCTTAAGCTTATCTATTAACCATCTACTAGTGCATATCGTGGTCTATAAATAGTAAAGAAAGACTCTAGAAGAATACCTTAAGACTATTTGAAAATGTTTAATTCTTAACTCTGTCTATTCGTGGTTTCTAGAGGGAGACTTATGAATGGTTACAAGGTTGTGCCCACTTTACTATAGACTATCTATAAGCGTTATTGAAGATAGCTTGGGGGCAATGTTACTCTTATGGTAGACAATCAAATCGAAGTCTATTAGATATCTAATATCCCCTTTTTAGATTCGCTTTTGTTACTTGGGTTTTTGCATAAATACGTCCAAATGTAATCAATAATCATGTATTTTTCTCAAACATGCAATGAAATATTGTCTTTACGTTCCTCAAACTAGACTCGGAAGTATCGCTTTTTGGGCGTTGTAACTCACTGGGATGGAAATGGAAATTCATAAACTTTTCAGGCCTAGGCCTGCAAAGTAACTTTTTTTTTTAAATTCGATAACATTGTTATTTTTTGTATTTCTTTGATTATGTCTCGGCGTGAAAACGGATTCCCGGCCTCGATACCTGTCCGTACCAACTTGGCCGGAAATCCTCATTTTCCCGGCCTCTAATGTAATGTACTATTATCGTTTATTGACCGTACTTATTATGTCTTTCCAGATACTTGGTTCGCTTCGTATCGGAGCGCGCTCCGGCCCGCGAGCGCGCTCAGCTGCTCCGCCTGCTCGGGTGCTCCGGGGCCGCTACCGCGAGAGCCGCCGGCGCCGCGCGGAGATGCCCGCCGACGCTGCTCGAGTGGCGCGCGCAGAAGACTGACGCGCGCCCGGCGCTGCCGCTGCGGCTGTATGATGGTGAGCACGCAATGTATCCGCTACATAGCAGAGCGCACAGTTAGCCGCCTGCTCGGTTGTACGGGGCGGCCGCGGTGCTGCCCGCCGACGCTGCTCGAGTGGCGCGCGCAGAAGACTGACGCGCGCCCGGCGCTACCGCTGCGGCTGTATGATGGTGAGCACGCAATGTATCCGCTACATAGCAGAGCGCACAGTTAGCCGCCTGCTCGGTTGTACGGGGTGGCCGCGGTGCTGCCCGCCGACGTTGCTCGAGTGGCGCGCGCAGAAGACTGACGCGCGCCCGGCGCTGCCGCTGCGGCTGTATGATGGTGAGCACGCAATGTACCCGCTACATAGCAGAGCGCACAGTTAGCCGCCTGCTCGGTTGTACGGGGGCGGCCGCGGCGCTGCCCGCCGACGCTGCTCGAGTGGCGCGCGCAGAAGACTGACGCGCGGCCGGCGCTGCCGCTGCGGCTGTATGATGGTGAGCACGCAATGTACCCGTTACATAGCAGAGCGCACAGTTAGCCGCCTGCTCGGTTGTACGGGGACGGCCGCAGTTCTGCCCGCCGACGCTGCTCGAGGGCGCGCGCAGAAGACTGACGCGCGCCCGGCGCTGCCGCTGCGGCTGTATGATGGTGAGCACGCAATGTACCCGTTACATAGCAGAGCGCACAGTTAGCCGCCTGCTCGGTTGTACGGGGCGGCCGCGGTGCTGCCCCCCGACGCTGCTCGAGTGGCGCGCGCAGAAGACTGACGCGCGGCCGGCGCTGCCGCTGCGGCTGTATGATGGTGAGCACGCAATGTACCCGTTACATAGCAGAGCGCACAGTTAGCCGCCTGCTCGGTTGTACGGGGACGGCCGCAGTTCTGCCCGCCGACGCTGCTCGAGGGCGCGCGCAGAAGACTGACGCGCGCCCGGCGCTGCCGCTGCGGCTGTATGATGGTGAGCACGCAATGTACCCGTTACATAGCAGAGCGCACAGTTAGCCGCCTGCTCGGTTGTACGGGGACGGCCGCAGTTCTGCCCGCCGACGCTGCTCGAGGGCGCGCGCAGAAGACTGACGCGCGCCCGGCGCTGCCGCTGCGGCTGTATGATGGTGAGCACGCAATGTACCCGTTACATAGCAGAGCGCACAGTTAGCCGCCTGCTCGGTTGTACGGGGCGGCCGCGGTGCTGCCCCCCGACGCTGCTCGAGTGGCGCGCGCAGAAGACTGACGCGCGCCCGGCGCTGCCACTGCGGCTGTGTGATGGTGAGCACGCAATGTATCCGCTACATATTAGTGCGAACTGTTGTCTGCCTGAAGGTTGTACAGGTGTAACCGCGGCGCTCCGCGTCTACTTTGACACACTGAGACTGTATAAAGGTGAGCACGCATTGTATCCACTACACCTTAGTGCGTTGCTACTTCACCTGCTAAGTTGTACAGACACGCTCGAAAGAACGGCGGCCGCGACAATAACATCAATTAATAGATTTCTCTTACATCAACTAGGTATTTGACACTAATTTCATTAATGGCGTTAGGTCGATTCTGTGATTGGGAGGCATTGGTTTAGGCTATATTTTTCTCAGAAACTGCCTTTCGGAACTCAACGTGAACGTAGCACATCGGTGCAGATGGCTAAAGTCGCATTAAACAGTTATCCTTAATTGTCATTTACCTTTACCTTTACCTTTTTACACCAAATAAATGAATTCTATTCTATTAATTTAAATTACTTTTTTTTTATGTTGGCACAACAAAGTGGCTCCACTCCACCTGATCGTAAGTGAAAAGTAGAGCCCAAATCGCGGCGGCAACGAACAGGAGACAATCAGTAACCTGTTAGTTGCCACCACCTTGCTGGCCCGCTAGATGCTTCTTCACGCTTCGTTTAAAGGGTCCCAACTTATAGGTATGCGGAAACACAGTCATGTGCCGGTAAAGAATTCCACTTTTTAATAGTCCGGCATTTATATGTGAGAACCTGTAATTGGCTCTGTATTGCTAACTTGTATGTAGATATGTGTTAAGCTGTTGGTTTTCCATGTATGTAAAATAAAATAAAAATAAAATATGAAGGAATTACCGAATTTCTTAGTACGTGTGGGAATATTTTTCACGATTAAGGAGTGACACCGCAAACCGGCACGTGTGGTTTTATAACCACACGTGCCGGTGTATATTACTGTGTTTGTTCCATTTTAAAACTTGTCTCGAAACCATCCTAACATTGCCATTATTGCAGACACCGTCCACCACGTGTCGGTGGAGCCGTGGACGTCGTGCGAGCGCGCGGCCGCCGCGGCGCTGGCCGAGGCCGGAGTCCGCCGCGCCACCGGCTGGTCGCTCACGATGGAACACAACGGGCAGCTCACTGGTACGTACCGGGTGTATGACACTCGCAATCTATGAGTGTCGAGGCCGGAGTCCGCCGCGCTACAGGCTGGTCGCTTACGATGGAACACAACGGGCAGCTCACTGGTACGTATCGGGTGTATGACACTTGCAATCTATGAGTGTCGAGGCCGGAGTCCGCCGCGCTACAGGCTGGTTGCTTACGATGGAACACAACGGGCAGCTCACTGGTACGTACCGGGTGTATGACACTCGCAATCTATGAGTGTCGAGGCCGGAGTCCGCTGTGTTACACGCTGGTCGCTCACGATGGAACACAACGGGCAGCTCACTGGTACGTACCGGGTGTATGACACTTGCGATCTATGAGTGTCGAGGCCGGAGTCCGCCGCGCCACAGGCTGGTCGCTCACTATGGAACACAACGGGCAGCTCACTGGTACGTACCGGGTGTATGACACTCGCAATCTATGAGTGTCGAGGCCGGAGTCCGCTGTGTTACACGCTGGTCGCTCACCATGGAACACAACGGGCAGCTCACTGGTACGTACCGGGTGTATGACACTCGCAATCTATGAGTGTCGAGGCCGGAGTCCGCCGCGCTACCGGCTGGTCGCTCACGATGGAACACAACGGGCAGCTCACTGGTACGTACCGGGTGTATGACACTTGCGATCTATGAGTGTCGAGGCCGGAGTCCGCCGCGCCACAGGCTGGTCGCTCACGATGGAACACAACGGGCAGCTCACTGGTACGTACCGGGTGTCTGACACTCGCAATCTATGAGTGTCGAGGCCGGAGTCCGCCGCGCTACAGGCTGGTCGCTCACGATGGAACACAACGGGCAGCTCACTGGTACGTACCGGGTGTATGACACTCGCAATCTATGAGTGTCGAGGCCGGAGTCCGCCGCGCCACAGGCTGGTCGCTCACTATGGAACACAACGGGCAGCTCACTGGTACGTACCGGGTGTATGACACTCGCAATCTATGAGTGTCGAGGCCGGAGTCCGCTGTGTTACACGCTGGTCGCTCACGATGGAACACAACGGGCAGCTCACTGGTACGTACCGGGTGTATGACACTCGCAATCTATGAGTGTCGAGGCCGGAGTCCGCTGTGTTACACGCTGGTCGCTCACCATGGAACACAACGGGCAGCTCACTGGTACGTACCGGGTGTATGACACTCGCAATCTATGAGTGTCGAGGCCGGAGTCCGCTGTGTTACACGCAGGTCGCTCACCATGGAACACAACGGGCAGCTCACTGGTACGTACCAGGTGTATGACACTCGCAATCTATGAGTGTCGAGGCCGGAGTCCGCTGTGTTACACGTTGGTCGCTCACGATGGAACACAACGGGCAGCTCACTGGTACGTACCGGGTGTATGACACTTGCAATCTATGAGTGTCGAGGCCGGAGTCCGCTATGTTACACGCTGGTCGCTCACGATGGAACACAACGGGCAGCTCACTGGTACGTACCGGGTGTATGACACTTGCAATCTATGAGTGTCGAGGCCGGAGTCCGCTATGTTACACGCTGGTCGCTCACGATGGAACACAACGGGCAGCTCACTGGTACGTACCGGGTGTATGACACTCCGAATCTATGAGTGTCGAGGCCGGAGTCCGCTGTGTTACACGCTGGTCACTCACGATGGAACACAACGGGCAGCTCACTGGTACGTACCGGGTGTATGACACTTGCAATCTATGAGTGTCGAGGCCGGAGTCCGCTGTGTTACACGCTGGTCGCTCACGATGGCACACAACGGGCAGCTCACTGGTACGTACCGGGTATATGACACTCGCAATCTATGAGTGTCGAGGCCGGAGTCCGCTGTGTTACACGCTGGTCACTCACGATGGAACACAACGGGCAGCTCACTGGTACGTACCGGGTGTATGACACTCGCAATCTATGAGTGTCGAGGCCGGAGTCCGCTGTGTTACACGCTGGTCGCTCACGATGGAACACAACGGGCAGCTCACTGGTACGTACCGGGTGTATGATACTCGCAATCTATGAGTGTCGAGGCCGGAGTCCGCTGTGTTACACGCAGGTCGCTCACCATGGAACACAACGGGCAGCTCACTGGTACGTACCGGGTGTATGACACTTGCGATCTATGAGTGTCGAGGCCGGAGTCCGCCGCGCTACCGGCTGGTCGCTCACCATGGAACACAACAGGCAGCTCACTGGTACGTACCGGGTGTATGACACTCGCAATGTATGAGTGTCGAGGCCGGAGTCCGCCGCGCTACAGGCTGGTCGCTCACGATGGAACACAACGGGCAGCTCACTGGTACGTACCGGGTGTATGACACTTGCAATGTATGAGTGTCGAGGCCGGAGTCCGCCGCGCTACAGGCTGGTCGCTCACGATGGAACACAACGGGCAGCTCACTGGTACGTACCGGGTGTATGACACTTGCAATCTATGAGTGTCGAGGCCGGAGTCCGCTGTGTTACACGCTGGTCGCTCACGATGGAACACAACGGGCAGCTCACTGGTACGTACCGGGTGTATGACACTTGCAATCTATGAGTGTCGAGGCCGGAGTCCGCTGTGTTACACGCTGGTCGTTCAGGATGGAACACAACGGGCAGCTCACTGGTACGTACCGGGTGTATGACATTAAACTTGCAATTTGTGAGTGTCGAGGCCGGAGTCCGACGCGCTACAGGCTGGTCGCTCACGATGGAACACAACGGGCAGCTCACTGGTACGTACCGGGTGTATGACACTCGCAATCTATAAGTGTCGAGGCCGGAGTCCGCTGTGTTACATGCTGGTCGCTCACGATGGAACACAACGGGCAGCTCATTGGTACGTACCAGGTGTATGATACTTGCAATCTGAGTCGAGGCGGGAGTTCGGCAAGCTATCGGCTGGTCGGATGTTGAGTACCTACAACGGGGAGGGAATATTTTTGAACGCTCAGGACGTTACGATATATTTGATGGCGGCTGTCACATACATTTATGTACAGACCAGTATGCTTAGCACATGATTGGCGCGACAGTATCTCGCCGCGAGATAGTCTATCCGTCCCTCTTTTGTTAATATAGCTAATGAAGGACGGGAGATCTATCTCGCGGCGACATACTGTCGCACCAATCATGTGCTAAGCCTGCTACTCGTATTTGTAAAGAATCTCTAATCGTATTCACACGTTTATTTGACAGAATGGGCGGGCTGCGAATTCGCTCTAGACGCCGTAGGCGAGCTAGAGACCTGGGCGGCGCTCCCCACTGCGCGCAGCGAGCCGCTCCGGGGCTTCGGGCGCGGACACACGCCGCCCGCGCCGCCGCCGCGCGCCGAGCCCGAGCGGGAGCGGGAGCGTGCAGAGCGCCCGATGGTGAGTCACTACACAAGATCCATACTGTACGTCAGCGTTAGCGTTAACTGGCACCACCAGCCAGCCGTTCAGCTGCAAGGACGCGGAGGCGCTGGTCGCAGGAGGGAGGGTCGGAGAGCTTTGTCGAAAATGTTCAATTGCACGTACAAGTAAGGTTTAGGTCAGTCGGTCAGAGGCGTTAAGACGCGATGTCGGTTCGATGAAATATGATCGGTTCAATGTCGAGCAGCCTCAGCACTCTACAGTATCCTTTAATTGCCTACAAATAACGTATGCGGAATGAAATTTGAACAGATTTTGAACAAGTAGAAAAAAATAACAAAATTAAATAGAAATTGTATCTCAATGCTAAATTAATTTGTATACTTTTGTCAATTAATTTGGGAAGTGTTACACAACACTTTTTGGCATCTTTCTTTAGAAATTATGGCCAATCAAGTAGACCAATTACGTTAAAAGGAAATTACGTTAGACCAAATCACAAAATCGAACAGTGAGCGCAGAAGGACTTCCAAATACAACAAAAAAAATGATAAATAAAATCCTTAAAGCATGGGCATCACGAAACATTAACAAAGAGCAAGCCTACCAACGCCGAAAAAAAAAATATACAACTATGAAAATGTTAATTTACATTTAACCACAATCGCATACATTTCTTTAATTTACACATGATTTAAAACTCTGTTATCAGGTTCCACCACCTGAACCTCCGAAATCCCGCTCACCCAGCATCGGGCGCCTACTCCAAGACTCCATGGACGACGGCATGTCAGAATACACGTGGAAAATGGACCGCGAAGACTCCCACACGCTCACTAAACACTCCAACGATTACTCCAGAAAGATCTCCCACGACATACTGTCGCGCGAATCAGCGCTCAACGAGAGATACTTCGAGCAGAATTCAGAAAAAATACGAAGCAGATCGTTAGACAATTTGTTAGGTGACAACCCTGCGCCACAACCGAACAAGCTAGCTGATTTAGGGTTGTCGCAATCTCGTTTGAATGACAGATATCACTCGGTAGAGAGACTAGGTGGTGCGCCAAGTGTTGCCAGCAGTAAGGGAGCGATGGAGATGGAATACGGGACCGGGTCTAGAGTGTTGCCATCGCGGTATATCAAGAGTCAATACGCGGGCAAGCGCGCGCCGGCCGGCAGTCAGTCCAGTCGCGCTTATATTGAGAAGAGCTCGGAATTCGGCGGCGTCAGGTATGTTTGTTATTGTATAATACTCATACACACACATTTTACTGACTATTAATACACCGTACGCCCTTCGTTATAAGGATCATGATCGATCAGGTTACTGTGTTAGCGTTTGTAGGTAAATATTTTTGTGTATGCAGCAACCTACTTACCGCGTTCTAATGTTATTATGTCAAGTAACAGTGACAGTGCATACCTAACGCACGTGCGATATCAGTATGGCAAGTAAGGAAACTCCATTTATTAGAGTCAATATATTGTAAATTCATTTGAATGATTAATATCTTGCTTTTATTCTTTAATCTTCTAATATTTTTGTGTTGAATTAAATTTTATAAATAAGTTAGCTAGGCGACAGTAGGAGTTGAGTGCAACAGCTTTTTAAAAGACTCGGTAACCTCGTTTATTTTCATATAATTAATAAATTAGGGACTCATTCATACAATTTGATTGATGTAAGATAATTTGATCAGGAAACCTATTTAAAGCGATAGTTGAAATCTGTTTCTTTTTAATTAAGTTACATGGGGTAAACGTACACAGTGGGTATGAATACGTAATCCCGTACATTTCAGTCCAACCTATATGTGATTGCGTACAATTACCTACGTTACACGCACGCACGGTACGTAGTGGCGTACGTTTTCCCAACATTACCAATTCTAGAGTTAAATTAATAAAAAGCCTATTCCTTTCCCATAGATCCTCAGCAATGTCAGACACCTCGGAAGCACCGTCACTAGCGTCGCACGTGCGTCGCGTGCGCGTGCCGAGCCAGGCCTCCGACGTGGACCAGTTCCTCGACGACCTGTTCTCGCCCGTCCTCGACCCCAACATCGACGAGCTGTCCGACGCGCGATCCCTCGCCGCCAGTATCAAGGGCGGCACTTACAACGCCTTCATCGACGACATCCTAGCCTGCGAATACAACGAACAACTCCAAGCGTTAGACAACCCTGAGATCAGAAAACTCATCAAGGGAGGCGGCAAGGAAGAAGAAAAAACCAGAAAGGAATCCAGCGTTGATTCCGTAGATGATTACATCACTAATCTCTTCGATCCGATCTTCATGAACGACAGCTTGAAGAGGTTAACCGATGGGGAAGGATTATCTGGCGCGATCAAAGGAGGCGGCGTTACTCCTAGAGCGGCTTCGGCTAATACTTCAGCGCTTAGCTTCAGTGCCATGTCGCCTATATCCATGCCGGCTACGCCTGAAGCGTTAGCGGCAGCTTTAGGGTTGCATCTACCTCCATCCGGCACTGTAGACATGAATGTCTATCATCAGAATTTACAGCGAGCGTTCTTGCAAAGCGCGATGGCGCAGAACCTTCAAATTCAGCAGCAGCTGTTAGCTCAGAACCAAGCGCTGCAAACTTTATTAGCTGGTCAAGTTGTCGAGCCTTCGGAATCAGAGCCGACGTCACCGGTACGCGCGTCTACGGTCGTTCACGCTCAAGTGCATTCGCCTCCGAGACTGTCAGTGACAAAGTCGAGACGGGAATCCAATGAAAGTTCTTCCACTGGAGCTCCACCTCCGCCACCTCCACCTATGCCCCCACCGTTGCACGCCACGGACCCCTCAGAGGTCCGCGGCTTCATGGACCCTTATGGCCGCGCGAAAACAGTGCGCATTGGAAAATGGCGGTGGCCCCCGCCTAAAGACGCCAATGGACAGGACATAAATCAAGATTTCACCAAGTTTAAACTACGTCAAATACAGAGGAGACATACTCCGCAGTCACAGACCAATGGGGAGCACGAGCCTCGTGGCCGGTCGCGGTCGGAAGCCTCGCCCAGTATAGAGTGGGAAGAGTTTGAAGTGGATGGTCCCGTAGTCTCTCCAAGCCGAGAGCCACCGTCGCAACGGACTGCAAGAAGGAGCTTCGAGATTGGTGCTCAGCGACCCTCGCCCGGCAGCGTCGGGAAACTCAAGCTCAGCTCCGAAATGAGACAGAGATTAGAGCGCGTCACAGCCAACCATTCTGTGCGAAGTTCTTCGTCAGCAGCGGAAAACCCTCGCACAGTCAACAAGCTGGAAGATACGAGGAAGTTAATGTTAGAGAGACAACTGGGTGGCGGCGCGAGATGGGACGCACCTCCACCGCCGTTGCCACCCGCACCGCCCGGCCCGGCACCGCCTCCGCCTATGCAGCCTCCCACACCCCCAGATAGGCCTGCTCCTCCACCACCAATTCCCGAATCCTCATCCTTCGCTCAACTACGTAGAGACCGAGATACGTTCGGTGTCCATCAGAACAGAGAAGCGGATGATAGACACGCTTTCCTCGCAAATTGGAATTCTAGGAGACGAGACGAGCCCGATTCTGGCTCCAGGGACGATTTAGCCACTCGTTTCTTAACAGCTGATAGGAGAGAGCACCGCGTTAGAGACGATTGGGGCGACGAGTCGGACATTCGTAGCTACAACGATGAGAGACAGCATCGAGATGAATGGGATTCCGAGTCAGGGTTAGACGCCCACGACAGGCGGGACATGAGAGACATGCGCGATAACTTCTCTGGTCGCGACGCTTCTGAAATATACGAGATTCACCCGACGAGAGCCGAGCGTCGGAAAGAGAACGGGCATGACGAATTCGACCGCAAACGTTCGCCCTACTCCGACGACTTCGAGAGGTTCGATGGTCGTAAGAATTCCCGGGATATGCTGGTAGGAAGAGCCCGGGATAGCCCGCGGTCGGACGCAGGGTTCAACGACGATACAGCCAAGCGTGCGACCTTTAAGACGCACATGGCGCAGAAGGAAAGGGATCGCAAGATGGAAGCGGAGCGGAGGCATTCCGTATCGACGCATGTTACCGATCGGACGGAGCATATTGAACGTAAGTGCATTAAAAAAATGTATACCATTGTAAAATAATGCTTTTCTGGGTGCATATTTAGCATTTTATAAACCCGTTTACTATCAAAATGTAAGTAACACGAACTACGTGGATCTGGTCTGAGTGTGATTATTATTACGGTAAATTACCGTGTCATACATATGTTTCTAAGATTAAGCAGGCAGCGAAAGATTATAGCTTCTTTACATTGTAATTTATTTACTAGATTGTACAACAAATGCAAAAAATCACGCTATATCATCCCAAAAAATTTACAGAATTGAGCCACAGATGTGTATCTGTGTAAAACTAAGGATTAAATGGGTTTTAATTTCAAGTTATACTTTCCACTATTCCCTTTGATTTTTAGCGATATTTTTGTCACCTAGTACTACAATCACCTGCAGCCTATAAAAAAAAACCTACTCACAACAAGTAGTCGAATTTAACGAGCATGAGAATTGAGCCTTATTTTAGTTAAGAATTGAACCATACTAACTCTCCGACACTTTTCAGGCGACGTTCCTGCTCCCGCCGCTCTGCTGCCGTCCGCCGAGCGCGCCTTCCTCACGTACTCGCGCGTGCCGTGGCGGCTGCGAGTCAGGAAGGAGATGTTCACACCGACCGAGACTTACAACGACCCTGCAGTTCTTGATTTGATATACGCGCAGGTGAGTACATTAAAGAAACAATACAAGGAGCCGAGAGAACACTACATAATAATATGGAATCAGTTGGAGAACTTTTTGGTATTTACAACCGCGCAATCGTTGACGCATGACATTTTAAGATTTTGACACATGCACGACACATGATCAAATAATTTGCTGTGACTAACTAGAGAAATTAAAGGAAGTTATACATATACTTACGTATAACTTACGTCCACAATAACGATGTAACAGTTTTCATTAGTTTTTGCAACAATTACTCGACATGGAACTTATATTTTGAATTTGTTTTTATTCATATTTTATTAGCACGACCGGTAGGTAGGTAGTCTAGTCTGTCATGCATGCATGTCATTATTCTGAGATCTGCCATTGCCAAGTCAAAATGTTCAGTGATAAAAAGTGTCAAATAAGTAAATACTTCATTACTGACTTATATAAATATAATAATGAATGTTTATTCAAACAGATCGTAAGTGACATCACTTCCACGGCCTCATCGCTCCGCATCAACGCGAGCGAGCGTCGCGCCGGCGCCGCCTGGCTGCGCGCGGCCGGGGCGTCTCCTGCGCGGCAAGCCAAGAGACAACTCGTAGAAATGGCTAGAGGGTGGCCCTTCTACTTCGCGAGATTGTTCTCAGCTAGAGTACCGCCGGGAGAGAGCGCGGTGCTAGCTGTGTCGCATAATGCTGTGACAATAGGAGTTAAAGGTTAGTTGGATACCAGCGCAGCAATCCAAGAGACAACTCGGAGAAATGGCGAGAGGGTGGCTCTTCTACTTCGCGAGATTGTTCTCAGCTAGAGTGCCGCCGGGTGAAAGCGCGGTGCTAGCTGTGTCGCATAATGCTGTCACAATAGGAGTTAAAGGTGAGTTGGATACCAGCGCAGCAATCCAAGAGACAACTCGTAGAAATGGCTAGAGTATGGCCGTTTTACTTCGCGAGATTGTTCTCAGCTAGAGTGCCGCCGGGAGACAGCGCGGTGCTAGCTGTGTCGCATAATGCTGTGACAATAGGAGTTAAAGGTTAGTTGGATACCAGCGCAGCAATCCAAGAGACAACTCGTAGATATGGCGAGAGGGTGGCCCTTCTACTTCGCCAGGCTGTTCTCAGCTAGAGTACCGCCGGGAGAAAGCGCGGTGTTAGCTGTGTCGCATAATGCTGTGACTATAGGAGTTAAAGGTGAGTTGGATACCAGCGCAGCAATCAAAGAGACAACTCGTGGAAATGGCGAGAGGGTGGCCATTTTACTTCGCGAGATTGTTCTCAGCTGGAGTACCGCCGGGAGAGAGCGCGGTGCTAGCTGTGTCGCATAATGCTGTGACAATAGGAGTTAAAGGTGAGTTGGATACCCGCGCGACAAGTTAAGAGACAACTTGTGGAAATGGAAAGAGGGTGGCCGTTTTACTTCGCGAGATTGTTCTCAGCTAGAGTACCGCCGGGTGAAAGCGCGGTGCTAGCTGTGTCGCATAATGCTGTCACAATAGGAGTTAAAGGTGAGTTGGATACCAGCGCAGCAATTCAAGAGATAACTCGTGGAAATGGCGAGATGGTGGCTATTTTACTTCACGAGGTTATCCTCAGTTAGCTCAGTTAGGTGTGTCGCATAACGGCGTCACTATTCTAATCAAAAGAGACTTGATGTTCTTATAATAATGGCCGGAGAGTTAACTCATGGAACCCGGCATAATAAAATTATCATAGTTACAAAGCCGCTGCGTACGTGACAGTTCTGTATGCCAATCTACTATGCGATATCATCTAAGTATGTCCTATCTTGGTCCGCATACTCATATTTCTTGCCGTCTTTCATGAAGCTGAAATTCCTGATTGTCAATGTGTTTATATTACATTGTGCATCTAGGGAGATAAGTACGGTGTACCTAATCACTCACGAGAGTATTAGAAGTTTTTAATGACACGAGTTTGTATTCCGCTTACCGACCGGTATGCATACAATGTTTTTCGTCACTTGCGGACAAAAAAATAAATTTAAATAAGACAAAAATATGATTAAATGACGTACTTACATTTCTATAAATCTCTAATACATTTTCACAACAGTTATCTAACTTCTTAAATAGGTTAAGCGATGTGGTCTTAAGTTATCCGGATGATAAATATTTGATTACTGGCGATTTCAACATGAGCAGTATTTTGTGGACGGTTCAAGACTCGGCTATGGTTCCGGCTTTTTATGCAGGTACGGATGAATGTAGTTTTATCGATGAACTTCATACACTCAGCCTGAATCAGTATAATGGAGTCTCGAATCGTTTCGGTAAGTTTCTCGATTTAGTGCTATCGAATGATCTCGTAGGTATAAGTGGATGCGCTGTACCATTGGTGCCTATTGATCCCTACCATGAACCCTTAATTATTGAAATTAGGTATACAAATATTATTCCCTTACTTTCAGCTCCTCAGCTCAAATACTTCTATAACAAGGGTGATTATTTATCGATTAATACCGAGATTGCCGCTATAGACTGGGAATCTGAGTTTTCTAACCGTACTTTAGACCAATCAATGGATTATTTTTATGGTGTTTTTAGGAACCTAAGAAATAAATTCATACCAAGTAAATTAATTAAAAAGGATAATTATCCAGTGTGGTATTCACTCCCTTTAAAAAAGTCGATCAAAGAAAAATATAAATATATCAAAAAATACAAAATATATAAAAATAAATCGGATTTGTTATCCTATCAGGTTCTTAGGGATAGGGTACGAAAATTAGAGGATAAATGCCTCTCTGATTACATGCAACGTGTTGAAAAAAATCTAGTCTCAAACCCAAAGCAATTCTGGTCCTTTGTCAAGTCTCGTTCCTCCAGCCATGGTCTCCCTAGCAGTCTCAAACATGGAAATAAAATAGTTAACTCTGGCTTAGAAATATGTAACGCTTTTGCTGAATATTTTTCTTCAACTTTCACAACATCAAACAGGGCTAGCACTAATCGTGCTACTTATCCTGGTGTCGATTCGACAGCTTGTTTAAACGGCATTGATGTTGGCCCCGATATGATTACCAATATACTACTTAAGTTAGACCCCGCTAAATCAGCTGGACCTGATGAGTTACCGGCATTGTTCTTAATTAATTGTGCTAAAACCCTAGTGTATCCTATCGTCTTACTCTTCCGACGTTCCTTCGCTGAGTGTTCAATACCGTCCATTTGGAAGTCCGCCTTTATCACTCCAGTCCATAAAAAGGGCCCTAAAACGAATATCACTAACTATAGACCTATATCAAAATTATGTATATTGTCAAAGGTACTGGAAAAGGTTGTATTCAACCAAGTCTATAATACATTTAAACATTCTTTTAGCGCGTATCAACATGGTTTCTTACAGCGTAGGTCTACTGTATCAAACCTAGTATTATTAAATGACTACGTGACTGAAGCTATGGATGGCGGCTTTCAAGTGGACGTAATATATACAGATTATAGCAAATGTTTTGACAAAATTGACCACGGGCTATTGATATCCAAATTATATGACATGGGAATTCACGGGGATTTACTGAGATGGTTTGCTTCGTATATTGATAATCGCTCTCAGGCTGTAGTAGTGAACAATTATATGTCTGGCTGGGTGACAGTTCCGAGCGGTGTCCCACAGGGCTCCTTGCTTGGTCCACTACTATTTAACATATTTGTTAATGACATAGGCAAGTGCTTCTTGCATTCTAAACTTCTTTGCTTTGCTGACGATATGAAAATATTTACCAAAATCAAAACTTTTAATGACTCGTTATTGTTACAATCTGATCTTGAGCGTCTTGATGAGTACTGTCTCGAAAACAGATTAGAGCTTAATCCATCTAAATGTTTCTCAATTACTTTCACAAGGCAGCGCAAATTAATTTCTACGTCATATAAAGTGAGGGGGCAATTTCTTGATAAGGTCACGCATATGCGGGACTTAGGTGTAATACATGACTCCAAACTTATATTTGATAAACATATTGATGGTATAATAAATGGAGCACTTAAGGCCCTTGGCTTTATCATGCGTAATTCTATCTATTTTACACAGGCTAAAACCCTTAAAGTATTATATTGTACATACGTAAGAAGTAAACTAGAGTATGCGTCGCAAATCTGGAACCCTTGTTACAATACTTATATTGACCGCATCGAACGTGTGCAGAAAAAGTTCTTAAAATATTTATGCTTTAAACTTAAACATCCCTATAGTTCCACAGATTATGTTAGCATTTGTAAGAAGCACCACCTAGTACCCCTGCGAGGACGTCGTGAAATAGCCGATATTACTTTTCTATTAAATATCACTAGTGGCGTAACTGATTGCCCTGAGCTGCTAGGCAGGCTCTCTTTTGTTGCCCCCTATCGTTCTAAAAGATACCATCCCCCCATATCCTACAAAACTGCATCTTCCAATTATAGACAGAACAGTTACATGATTCGTGCTAGTCGTGCATTGAATAGGTTGTCAAAGGAATTAGACATTGATATATTTAACTGTAAAGTTCATAGTGTGAGGCAAAGTTTGGTTGAACGGTATTTCGTGTGAGCCTGGTAATCTGTTTTCGCTTCCTTCAGTCTATTACTGTATGCAGTGGGTATTGTATGTGTCCATATTATTTACTGTGCCTTCAGTAAACAATTGTATAGTTCGTGAAATATAAATTGGTAACCTTCTACCTACATTATAGTAAAAATAAACATTAAATTTATATTTCTCGAACTATATATATACATACAAATATTTAAAAAAAAAAAAAATTGTTTCTTGATAATATAATAATGCTTGTTTGTTTTTCTTTTAACAATTCGCATGTGTGTCTGCGAATGTGCTCAATCATTCGCTATGTGTTAATTTGTTCTATCACTATATGTGAGTTCCTGTAATTGGCTTTCTGTTTGTATTCTTACTTACTATTTAAGATGTGAAGCTGTTGGTTCTCCTTAAATAAAATAAAATAAAATAAAATAAAATAACTCCATAGGGTCATAACCAAATGACATGAATAATTTCTTAAAATTTGATTTCGAAGCTTTGAGGGGATTATTCACACAGGTTTTCATAGTTACCGGTGTCAAAAAGGTAATTTTCTGAAAATGATTAAAAGAATAATTATTAAATTAAGTTTGGAGTCATGTCCATTGTGACGTTCTGCCGGGGCAGGACGCACATATCCTCTGTGCCTGATGGGCCTGAGAGGTTTACCGAGCTAATCTCAGATTTGGGAGAAAGGGTAACTATGGGTGAGAACGGAAACAAACAGTATGTAATGCTATAGAAAGGCTTATACGCCGTTTATTAAGCTTAATCAGTCTCCTTAACACTAAGATGCCGCACTGGCTCTAAACTAAGGTTTCACTCCGGCCGGCCGGCACGAAACTGTCTGTAAATTATTCCCGGAGCCCTGGCGCGGGCTGTGACGCGGTTGCCTTCGGTGACGGTTTGCGGAAGCGTGGTTCGGTGGGGAACGGACAGGAGTCTAGGGCAGGCGGTGTCCGCCACAAGCCCAGGACAAACGGAAAGACAGCGTGGCCTAGGCGCGCAAGTCACCCCGGCCTCGATCTGTCGGATCGTGTGTACAGGCGCGCAGAGCACCCCGGCTGGGCTATTGGATAGGAGAGCCTGGCCTAGGCGCGCGAGTCACCCCGGCCGGACTGTGAGAAGGATAAGAGGATGGGAGCGGCGCGAGCGCCGGGGACGGAAGGAGACCGCTCGTGCCTGCGCGCGCGCTTTTATGCGGTCGGTCGGTATCCCCTCCACGTCGACTCGAACGCTGATGCCGCCCGCGGCCCGATTCCGGCTGGTGCGCGCCGCGCCGGTGATATGGCGCGCTGGTGACATGGCTATGTCACACTCCCCCCCTTCATGTGGGGATTTTTACCTGGGGAAAAATCACAGTTAAACTGGTGTTCTGAAAATCATTTTATATGTATACTAAATGCTGAGAATCAACTTTTTTTTTTTTAATTTTATTTTTTTTTTATTTACGGTTTCTCTTTTCCGTTTTCTTTTGTTTTTTTTTTTTTGTTTTTTTTTTATATTTATTTTTTTTGTTTTTTTTTCCCTTTTTTTTCCTTTTTTTTTTTTAACACTGGTAGCAAAATATAGTTTAACTATTACCTATTCTAACTATGCTCTAAATGTCTATTTATTGGCCTCTGCTACAAACCGGCTTCTGCTTCTGCCGCGTATGAGGCAGTCGCACCACACCCAGCTTCTTGCCTCCGTTCCGCTTCCTCCCCGCTCGGTGTTTTCTTTTCTTGCGGCGAGGAGTTGTAGATGCGGAGGCCCCGGAGGATGTTGGGGTCATTGCGGGCTCGTCGGACCGCCGGAGCTCCTCCTCGATGAAGGCGGCGTACTCTTCGTTCTCGACGAGGATTGAGAGCGCGTCCTCCAGGTCCCATTCCTGAGGCTGCTGGGGATCTGCATCCTTACGTTGCGTGGTTCCGGTACTGTGCTGGTTCTCCCAGAACAGCCTCGTTCCCGGGTCATATCGTAGGTCGCCCGCGCGGCCGGTGGCAACGACGTAGTGTTCCCGGTGCGTTCTCATGGCGTTGTTTCCTTATGTCCCCTGCGTGCGTCCTTTTATATGTTTTAATATTTTATATTTTCGGTGAGTTTCGATTCTGCCCTGCCGCATCTACCCTCCATATGCCTCCTGGTTCGCATAGTGTTGGTTTCTTCTTTTTTTTTCCCATTTTTCTATTATGCTACGTCGGTGATACATAAACACACGCTCTGACTGGTGGAAAGCGGTCACCGTAGACTATGTACCCGTACAATCCGCCTATCCGCCCATTTCGTCTTGCAATAAATCAACGGTACCTGTTGTTGCAATGTTCTAATTAATTGAATTCTTGCGTCTTGGCATTACGGTCGCGTTTTGGTTGGCGGGTACTTTGTTTTTGATTCGCAATAGTACTTCGGTATGTTATGAAAGCGGTTTGTACCTACAAGGGGCGACGTATTTGATGTATGTACCTACTTAATTTCCTTTCCGATTTCCTCGCCGCTGTTGTCTTTATTTTTCGGTGTGCGTCGCTTATTGTATTGTGTGTCTTATTGGCATCGGTGTATGGTTCATTCTCGCCTGCTTTTTCCCCTGCCGGGGATACGGCACTGCTTTGCATTGCACTTGCTGGTTTTAGTTATAAAGTTATTTTATTTTGAAGTTATTGTTGGTATGGTTTCAAATCTTTTACGTGAGTTGTCACTGTCTTCCCTTTACTGTCTAAACTTTGAAGACCGTATATTACTGGCGATTTTTTGTCGGTAATTCTAAAAGGCCCTATGTATTTAGGTGCTAGTTTCGCGCAGTAGTTTTTATTCGCGTCGGATAATACAAAATTTCTTTTTAATACTAATGACCCTATTTCCGGTTCCCACTGTGTCCTTTTCCTGTCGTAGTAGGTTTTTTGGCTTTCGGACGCTTTGCGTTGGTTTCTCTGTACTATGTCATATATTTCCTGCAATTTTGATTTCTCTCTGAGTTGCGGCGTCGGGAATGGATTTCTATCTTGTGGAGTACGAAGTTCTCGTCCGTACAGTAGAAATGCGGGGGTATATTTCGTTGATTCGTGTACTGATGTGTTGAGGGCGAAGTTGAATTCGGGTAGGTATCTATCCCATTGTTTGTGGTTTCGTTCAACGAACATGGATATCATTGTTTCCAGCGTTCTGTTTACTCTTTCCGTTATATTGCATTGGGGCGAATAGGGCGGTGTTAGTTTGTGTTGGGTTCCGTAGGTTTTCAGCGTGTCTGTGAATACTTTGCCCTACGTATTGTCTACCGTTGTCCGACATTAACGCCTGCGGTGCGCCGTGTCTTAGCGCCACGCTCTGTTCGAACGCTCTAGCGATCGAAATGCTGGTCGCCTTCCTTAACGGGGTTATCTCGGTCCACTTTGTAAACTTGTCGTGGAATACCATAATCCATGTGTAACCTTTTGACGAACGGGGAAGAGGTCCTATGAGGTCTGATGCCACTACTTCCCATGGTCGCGTTGCGTTGTTTATATGCATCGTTCCGCTTGCTTTCTGTTGCATTGCCTTATATTTTTGGCAGGCGTCACATTTTTTTACGTACTGATATATGTCGCGTTGCATACCGGGCCAGTAATATCGCTGCATAATCCTTTTTGATGTTTTTGTGACTCCTAGGTGTCCTGCGCTTGCCCAACTAGCAAAGAAGTCATATAAATCAAGAGTTATACGACCTTTAGCCATATAAGAGTTTTATAGTCGTTTTTAGTTAACCTGTTAGTCAAATAAACGTTATAAATCTGATAGTTTAGTCGTCCTACCAAATAGTCTAATTACTATGGTAAATAAACGTTTTTGCGACTTAATTATACAACAATCATGTAGAGGTTTTAAAGAAAACGTTTACTTAATGATGTTCAAAGTTGTATAAACGTTTTCGTCTTATAAAGGGTTTAGAAAAAACAGAACCGTCGTAATAAGGTCATTTTTACAACGTCTACATAATTTTATTGTTGTATAAGTGATATCATAAAACCTTATCTCGACAGTTATATAGCGGTATTGAAGGTAACATCAATATGACAAAAAGATATCAGCAGGACTGTTATCTAACCTTTATTCAACACTTGGTTATATTAACGTCAAACAAAAACTTTGAAAAACCTTTAGTTGTTGCCGAACTCGTTATATTCCTTTTATTGGACTATGTGTTTTTAAATTGATTTTAAGTTACGGTTATAAAACATCATGCAATTTATAGTCGATTTGAAATTAATATTATAAAACATCAGTCGCCATTTCGTGAGCATCACAGTACTATTTAAAAGAAAAAAACCATGGACGTTACATCGTGGAAACGGTACAAACGAAGTGGCGGACTAGTAACGGCGGCTTAGTAATGGCGGACAATTTGTAGTCGTTATAAAAACCTTTACTTAAGATAAAGTTATATTGTAGTCGTATAAGTATAAATCCATGACTTGTTCCAAAATGGCTAACCTTAACTATAATAAAATATGAAGAAATATTGTTATAAATTATAATTATTTCGCATATATTAAGAGCGCGACAGCAAAAAACTGTTTATCATCATAAACTTTAACGGTAAAGTGACCTTCCCATACGAATTCAGCTCACGCCAAATGTGCAAACGCTCAATATATAGAACAATAATTTCTATTACAAATTTTATAAAATTACCTTGTATTATTTTTCCGTACACTTTTTTGTCACACACACCAAGTTTTGCGCGTATCTAAAATAAATGTCAGGAGCAGTTTTATAAATAAAACTTAAAAACATTTATGTAACTTAAAAGTCCGATAAGCAATGAGTAAGGGTTATACTAAACCTTCTATAAAACAAAATGGTCAGTAATAAAACATTTATTTGATATTTAGGTCGCGTAAAGGTTTTTGTTGTACTCTTTATACAACGTTTTGGTCATTCCTTAATCGTTACAATACCTTTAATAAACGATTTAAGTCGCCATGCAAACCTTTATTTAACGTTTATCTCACCAATAAGTCGTATAATTTGCGCCACTTTCGCCTTTTATAACCGTTTACCTTACGTTTATATGACCAACCAAATTAGACTAGAAGTTATATGCAAAACGTTGTCTCAACTTCTATATGACTATATTTTGCTAGTTGGGTGGTGTGTCGTGGTGCTGTTGTATTGTTTGTTCCCTTTCCGGTTCCGGTACACACAATTTCCACTCCGTTTCCGGGTCAGCAAGCTCGCTGTGTATTGGTTGGGGTATTTTCTTGTATAATTTCTGTCCTTCTATGCGGTACTCGTGATCTGGGTCTATTCCGTTTTGTACCTGGTCTAGTTTCTTCTCGTACCAACTCTGTGTAATTATCATGTTCACCGGGTTCCTTGATAACTCGTCTGCTACCTGGTTCTGTTTGCCGCTTCTGTATGTGATGTTGAACTGGTACTGCTGTAGTTCTAGTGCCCACCTTGCTAGCCTTCCCGATGGGTTTTTGAGTGTGTTGAGCCACTTTAGTGCTTGGTGGTCGGTTATGACATTGAAGGTATATCCTTCTAAGAATGCCCTCATTTTCCGGATTCCCCATACCACCGCAAGGCACTCCTTCTCCGTGGTGGAATATCTTGTCTCCGGTGCCGTTAGGGTCCTGCTAGCGTACATGACTACCCTCGGTTCTCCATCTTGGTCCTGTGTCAACACTGCTCCTAGTCCTACGTCGCTAGCATCTGTTTGAATTGTGAACTGTTTTGAAAAATCCGCTCTTACCAATATCGGGTCTGTGGTCAATATCTCTTTTATCTTATCCAGTGCAGACTGTTGTTCGGGTCCCCATACGTAATTTTGTCCCTTCTTGAGAAGAGTTGTTAGAGGTGCGATTATCGTCGCGTAGTTTTCTATAAATTTTCTGTACCATGACGTCATTCCTATTAATGTTCTCACTGCTTTCACTGATTCGGGTGGTGGTAGTTGCACTATTGCTCTAATTTTGGCCTCATTCATCTTTATCCCTTCTCTCGTAACGGTGTGTCCCAAATACTCGACTTCTGCCTTGGCGAATTCACATTTCTGTTTGTTTATCTGTAGACCTGCCTGACGAATCCTGCGGAATATTTCTTTCACGTGCAAGATGTGATCTGCAAAAGTTTTGCTGCACACAATGATGTCGTCTAGGTACACGTAGGCATGCGGTTCTAGCTCGGGGCTTATGACCTGGTCCAGAAGTCGCTGAAACGTGGCTCCACTGGAGTGCAATCCAAATGGCATGACCTTAAACTGAAATAGACCCCTTCCTGGGACTGTAAACGCCGTGAGAGGTCTGCTACTTTCTTCCAGGGTTACGTTCCAGTATCCGTTCTTTAGGTCGAATTTGGAAAAGTATTTAGCTTGTCTGAGTTTTTCTAATGTGTCATCTATTTGCGGGATCGGGTATGCGTCCTTTTCTGACGCTTCATTTATTTTCCTGAAATCTATACAAAACCGGTATTGGCCGTTCTCCTTTTTTACTAATACTACGGGCGAGCTGTACGGGCTGCTGGACCTCTCTATGACGCCTTGTTGAAGCATGTCTTTGACATGTTGGTCGATGATCTGCTGTTGTTTTGGGTTTCTGGGGTAGTATCTCTGTTTAATGGGTTCATTATGTTTCATCTTGATTTTGTGTTGAACCCATGTGTTTCCTTTTGGGCTCTCGTCGCACTGTGCGAATTCAGCGTCAAGTAACTGTTGTAATTGTCTATTTTGGGCATCTGTTAGTTGTTGTTGCTCCTTGGCTGTGTGTTTTGTCCTCGTTTGGATGTCTCTTTCCTCTGCCTCTTGGTGTGCTGGTGGTGGTTGTTGGCTTTGGGCTATTGCTTGCGTTGTGCCACTATTACTCTCTTCCTCTTGTTCTTTGGGCCAGCCAATTCTCATGCCTATCTTGTCCAAAAGGTCCATTCCTACTATCACCGATGCTGCCGAGGGCAGTACCCGTACCCAGTGCCTAATTTTGGCCTTTCTTATGGCAATTTCTACTAGTATATCTTTTTGTACTACGGTTCTCGAGCCGTTCGCTAAGATTATTGTTCGATTTACGGCCCGTTCCGGATTTCCTTTGTCTTTACATGCTGAGTAGATAGCATGGTTCACGTACGTGTGCGCGGATCCCGTGTCCAATAGACCCTGGTAGCTTGTTCCGTTTATGGTTACCTCGAGGAATTGCCTGGTGTCCCGGTTATCGTCGTCACCCGCCGCTCCGACTGGTTGTGGACGACCTGTATTCTTTTTACAGCAGTTCTTACTGAGTATTCCCATTGTGCCGCACATGCTGCAGAATAACCGCCGCTTGGCTCGACACTCCGCCGAGTTGTGGCCGGGTCTTCCACACGACCAGCAACAGGTTTTGGAATCATACCCTGGATATACTTTTGTAGCTTCTGTTGTGTTCTGTCCTCTCTGCTGCTGACTGCGCAATGCGCTGTTTAGTGGACGGGTTCCCGCAGGCCCCCATTTCTGCTCCGGTTCGGTGTCTTCTCGACTCAATCGGCCCGTGGCGTATTTACCACTATAAATCGGTGTCAATATGCTTTCGTAATCTGCCGTTAGCTTTACTAATTCGGTAAGGTTTTTAAATTCGTTTTTCTTAATATATAGTTTGTAGTTCTTGGCCATATTCTCGTGTATCCGGTGTAATTTCTGTTCTTCCGTCATATTGCCACATCTCCGTATCAGTGTCTGTATATCTGTCAGGTAGTCAATGAACTTCTCACCGTACCTCTGCTTTCTTGCTACTATCTTGACTACGAGATCCTCCTCGTAGTTGCTTGGGAAGTAGTACAGTTTAAACAGTTTCAGGAAGCTGTCCCAATCTTCTAACGCCTTGACATTGTTCCTATACCACGCCAGTGCCTTCCCCTGTAAAATACGCGGTAGTGCGGGCAATATGTCCTCCTTCTCGATGCCGCTTGCGGCGATAAGTTCCTCTACCCTTTCTACAAACTCCTCGGCGTTGTCGTATCCCTTGAAGGATAGGTTCCATTCCCGGATTAACTTGCTGAGCCGGTTCATGCCGGCTCTGCCTTCGTCGTCTGTCATGTCTGCGGGCTTACCTTTCTCTGGGGTTTTAAACTCGTCTGACTTTATGGATTCCACGACCAGCCTCCGTAGCTCCTCCACGTTGTGGCCTTCTGTCTCAATTCCCCTCTCTTCTGCCTGTTGGATCAGTTCCGGCTTCTTGAGGTGATACACCCAAGATGTCGGCATCTGTGCGGGGATGCAGGATTGTTACAGCCTTTCAGGAGCGATGCGTCGGGTCTTGTTTGCCGGTCGTGAGCGGGAACGGAGCTTTTATACGGTGTTACACACGGAAACAGTCACTGGTATTTTAAATTTTCACGGGTGGGTGGGACGCGTCGCGGTTCCTATTCTTTGCCTTTCTCCCGAGTCTATGGGACTCCTAATTGTGAGTTTTCGGTTGGGCGCCAAATGTGACGTTCTGCCGGGGCAGGACGCACATATCCTCTGTGCCTGATGGGCCTGAGAGGTTTACCGAGCTAATCTCAGATTTGGGAGAAAGGGTAACTATGGGTGAGAACGGAAACAAACAGTATGTAATGCTATAGAAAGGCTTATACGCCGTTTATTAAGCTTAATCAGTCTCCTTAACACTAAGATGCCGCACTGGCTCTAAACTAAGGTTTCACTCCGGCCGGCCGGCACGAAACTGTCTGTAAATTATTCCCGGAGCCCTGGCGCGGGCTGTGACGCGGTTGCCTTCGGTGACGGTTTGCGGAAGCGTGGTTCGGTGGGGAACGGACAGGAGTCTAGGGCAGGCGGTGTCCGCCACAAGCCCAGGACAAACGGAAAGACAGCGTGGCCTAGGCGCGCAAGTCACCCCGGCCTCGATCTGTCGGATCGTGTGTACAGGCGCGCAGAGCACCCCGGCTGGGCTATTGGATAGGAGAGCCTGGCCTAGGCGCGCGAGTCACCCCGGCCGGACTGTGAGAAGGATAAGAGGATGGGAGCGGCGCGAGCGCCGGGGACGGAAGGAGACCGCTCGTGCCTGCGCGCGCGCTTTTATGCGGTCGGTCGGTATCCCCTCCACGTCGACTCGAACGATAATGCCGCCCGCGGCCCGATTCCGGCTGGTGCGCGCCGAGCCGGTGATATGGCGCGCTGGTGACATGGCTATGTCACACCATATTATTGCGAACAATGACGCACATTTGTCCGATCTCTGGTCATAACTCCCGCGATGCATGCAAGCAAATGGCGCGCTAAGAAAGCAAGTGTGATGAGAAATTGCTAATGTGTATTTTTGTCCAGGACCGACGGGTCTGACAGTGCGTCGCTCGTTGCCGCTGGCGGGTCTTCGCGCGGCGGCGCCGGCGCCCCAGTCCCTACAACTATCGCCAGCGAGAGACCCTCCGCTCACGCTGCACGCTCCGCTGGCGCACCAGGCCGCCTCGCTCATCGCTGAGATAGCCCAGCAAGCTGACCAGGTATGTACTATAATGATGCGGATGATGATATTTTGTGAGGATCGACGGGTCTAACAGTGCGTCGCTCGCTGCCGCTGGCGGGTCTTCGCGCGGCGGCGCCGGCGCCCCAGTCCCTACAACTGTCGCCGGCGAGAGACCCTCCGCTCACGCTGCACGCCCCGCTGGCGCACCAGGCCGCCTCGCTCATCGCTGAGATAGCCCAGCAAGCTGACCAGGTATGTACTATATGATGATGATATTTTGTGAGGACCGACGGGTCTCACAGTGCGTCGCTCGCTGCCGCTAGCGGGTCTTCGCGCGGCGGCGCCGGCGCCCCAGTCCCTACAACTATCGCCAGCGAGAGACCCTCCGCTCACGCTGCACGCTCCGCTGGCGCACCAGGCCGCCTCGCTCATCGCTGAGATAGCCCAGCAAGCTGACCAGGTATGTACTATATGAGGATGATGATATTTTGTGAGGACCGACGGGTCTGACTGCGTCGCTCGCTGCCGCTGGCGGGTCTTCGCGCGGCGGCGCCGGCGCCCCAGTCCCTACAACTGTCGCCAGCGAGAGACCCTCCGCTCACGCTGCATGCCCCGCTGGCGCACCAGGCCGCCTCGCTCATCGCTGAGATAGCCCAGCAAGCTGACCAGGTATGTACTATATGAGGATGATGATATTTTGTGAGGACCGACGGGTCTGACTGCGTCGCTCGCTGCCGCTGGCGGGTCTTCGCGCGGCGGCGCCGGCGCCCCAGTCCCTACAACTGTCGCCAGCGAGAGACCCTCCGCTCACGCTGCATGCCCCGCTGGCGCACCAGGCCGCCTCGCTCATCGCTGAGATAGCCCAGCAAGCTGACCAGGTATGTACTACATATAGGCTCCTGACCGTTTTCGGCCACGGCGACTGCTTCAACTCTTTTGTTAGCGCTCTCGTGTGGCTGACGTAGCCGATTTTTAAAGACCCGTGTACACAAGGGGCACAAGACAACACCATTAACATAGTTATACCTAATTGCCGCTAGTGGTCAGGCTTTCAGCTCATCCGTCTCGTCCAATTCTGTACGATGTCGGGATTTAAATACGTTTGCTTCCTGACCAAAGATCTCCACGGCGATTGGTGGCCTGCTCTTCCCACCGAAAGGACGGAGCGGACTCTCAGTGAGTGCAAATGCAAACGCATTCACGTGGTCACGTGACCATTTCCGTACATTATAATGGTCACGTGACTTATCGCTTATCGTATACTAAATTGCAAAATGGCATCTTGACTAGGCCTGCAGGCACTTGCTGCCTGTCTCATTACATCTAGGTATGCGGAGCTTGCGTATGCGGGCTCGCTCATCATAAAGTAGCTTGCAGACAAACAACGTATGTATCCATTTACAGGACTACAAATATTGCGCATCGATCTAGGGAAAGATTTCGCTTATTTGGCCATTGTAGCTTTTTGTTAGCTCTTTGTAATATGTTATATATATCGGGAACCCTAATGACAGCCGAGCTAAGAGGGGTAGGACTTCAGTTATCTGCCTCCTAGCTACCTGCCACTCGCTACCAACAGCACTCAGAATCCTGTATCCACGCATCCACGCAGTAGTAGAAAACGATTGGAGAGTTCTAAGCTTGCGTCCATGCATAGATGCATACCCCATAGAAATAACTTCCTTCGTAAGAATGTAAACCCTTCACATAACAAGACAAGAGTGAATCGTTCTATGTCTAACACGGGAATGAATTGATGAACACTGCAGTAGTGACCTTTTATACTGTCAGATCACCAGCCACCTGTTCATAGGTTGGTATCATCTACCTGCAAACCTGCATGGACCAAGCAAAGACCACTCCAAGCAAAACATTGCTTATCGTTTTCTAGATTTAGTAACTCATGTCTCCGACACGGCCATACTGACAAGACAAGCGTCCTCGCTTGTATCTGAAACAAACACGTACATCAGTAATCTTTGTCACCACTCGGTTACTCCTGACCAAATTATCTGTCTACGTAAAATCAACTCAACTCAAGGAAAATAATTTTAGTCTTTGCAACTGAATTTAGGATAACTTAAAGTCAATTCATTACCACCAATTTAAATGCAAGACCAGACAAGTACCACCTGGCTTTCATAGCCACCTTTTACGTAAAACACATGACGGCAAACTTTCGGAAGCAGGTCTCTCATTCGTGGCCTATTGGTTATCACATAACCACACTACGCGCATCCCCAAGGGATCGCCGAGTCAACCCTATGACTCTACGGTCTCTACAAGACCCGACCTCCGCCAGAGCTTATCGCGCACCGCGTACCCACGGACTACTCAAAGGTAGACACCGACTTCTAACGGGCTACGGCTACGATCAAGCCTCTGGTACGGTCGACCAACCGAACTGAGAACCTCATCCTTCATGCCACAACAATCTTCATCTACTTCACGTGGTACTTGGCTTTCTAGCATTTTCATTAACAACAAAATGTTATCTGTATTCAATCATTTATGAACTTCAATTTGTTAGACAATTTTGATAGTGCCACCAGCTCAGTTTCAGTTACCAGTAAAATCAAAATTAAGGAAACACAAGTCACGTTTATGTCTATCGGAAACTCACATTGTGACATAGTCACCTCATCCCGTTTAACAACAATAACTTATTTTGTGGCATTACCAAAATGATCTCAATTAATGAATGATTCAAATTAGTCAACCTCTCGACTCAAACAAAAACGTAAATTACTCAACCAGGTTACATTATAACCATCCGATTTCATTTCAGTCCATCGGATTGTTAGGATCCAATAACCTATCAGAAGTTAACCATCTCAGCCGCGTAAGTGCTACTCCTCGCAAAGAGTATACTGCACATAAAAAGCAGTCCACGTGCACCTTTTACATGCTCCGGAACTTCCGATGCGATTATTCGATCACGCTCAATCCCTCGGACTTGCTCTCGGTCCATTGAAAGCTCACATGACTGATGATTAGAACTCATTAAATTTAAAAATTACCCTTTCCGCATTTAAAGTAGTTAATAGATGATTTTAATGCCGCAATTCAGAATCATATTTTCTTAAGGTACTCGTTTAATCAACCCAGGGAATTAAAATCAACTTCATTAACATTCGAAATAGACTAGTCAGTCTAACTATGTACTTACTACTTTACTAGCCAGTAACCGACACAGTTCTACAATAGTCAAATGAAACACTTCAACAAACCAACAAATGGGTTGCAGTACTCACAGCAGTTACAATACTCCAGATGCTACACCCAGCAACTGAGTCTTAACAACCACCTACATGGCTGTCGCACAATCTAAACGCCTTGACCACATACACCATTAAACCAAACGAACGCCACTCACAATCGTGGCCGCACTGAGACGGAAAAATAGATCCGATTTTACACCTACGACTACGAATGATAAATGGTGTATGTAGTCTGAGAAAACTGAACCCAACAAAAATGTAAAAAGTTTCATTCCACGATTGCAAACTAATTGATTAATTTCAATAAAACTTACAATTTTAATTGAACTAAAGAAGTCAAACTGAAACTATTGACAGCCCAAATAATAAGAAATTATTATCATCACCATCATCATGACAGTCATCATGATCATCATCATGACCACCATCATGACCACCATCATGACCTCCATCATGACCTTCACCATGACCTTCACCATGACCTTCATCATGACCTTCACCATGACCTTCATCATGACCTTCACCATGACCTTCATCATGACCTTCATTGTGACCTTCATCATGACCTTCATCATGACCTTCATCATGACCTTCATCATCATCGTCGGCATTTTCAATTTGATAAACTCAAAAGGATAATCCCGCGATTACTACTACAACATTAGTTTCACTAATCAGCCCAGGGCTCAAATAGCCCAACAAAATGTGAACTTCTCACCGGATCAACAACGCTGTCTGTTGTAATGGTGTGGGCACGCCACGCGTTGCACCACGTGTTCACGATAGGCAGTAGCGACACCAGTCTTCCTCTGTCACGCCGTCGGGACGTGATGACAGCAACAGCCATGATGCCGGCAGGTTGCTCTGGTTAACCATGTTGAACTGAAAATATCAAATTGTACGGTATCAGTTTCATCACAGAAATAAAATTTTGCACGCGGGCTCAGCTTAACCTCATCACGAGACTAGAAAGTTAAGTTTAGGGTATTGGCATCTAGTACACTTTGTCATTAAAATAATGATGCACTTCACTTTACAACAACAAAGTTAACCTCGCAAATAATAAAACGTTTTGAGGACACAAAAACTCACAAACAAATGTCAACCGTTAATTTTTAAATTACTACTTCGATTTTGCATTAAAACAATTGGAACGAAACCTGTCCTTTGATTTTCGTTGCTCCAAAACTCGGGTCTTTGGCAGTTTTTCTCTTATTTTCTTGTACACCTTGCAATAAATTGTCAGAAATTGCGCTCGTTTCATCGCCACAGCGACATCGCCATCACGGACGAAAACGCTGACCACTCTCACAGTGATCTTGTTGATCTTGAGGTTGAACATCTGTAACGGTAATTTCACACGCATAGAAAACTTAACAACAGGCATGGATTGAAAATGTTTGTCATGATAAAGAATTAATTTTTGGCACACTACAAAACAAAGCAAAGGGCTACCTGCCCGTATTTCAGAACTGATAGTGTTTTCAAAACTAAGAAAGTAATCAGTATAGCCATGATATAATTTGAAATTACTAGAACTACTGTAATTTTTTTTTGTCAAGTGGGTAGGGTACATACCCACACGTATTTTCACAACAGAAATCACAAAAAAAGAACAAAGCTAGATAACTGCTTTGTCACAATCACGTAACTTTACTGTAAAAATTGTAAACAATCATTACCTTACCAACTGTTGTCGATTTTAAACCTTACCGTTTACATTGTGTTACATTACCAGCTAGCACTCACTGTTTTGTGAGCTTGGTGTATCCCACTTTCTGATATCGGGAACCCTAATGACAGCCGAGCTAAGAGGGGTAGGACTTCAGTTATCTGCCTCCTAGCTACCTGCCACTCGCTACCAACAGCACTCAGAATCCTGTATCCACGCATCCACGCAGTAGTAGAAAACGATTGGAGAGTTCTAAGCTTGCGTCCATGCATAGATGCATACCCCATAGAAATAACTTCCTTCGTAAGAATGTAAACCCTTCACATAACAAGACAAGAGTGAATCGTTCTATGTCTAACACGGGAATGAATTGATGAACACTGCAGTAGTGACCTTTTATACTGTCAGATCACCAGCCACCTGTTCATAGGTTGGTATCATCTACCTGCAAACCTGCATGGACCAAGCAAAGACCACTCCAAGCAAAACATTGCTTATCGTTTTCTAGATTTAGTAACTCATGTCTCCGACATATATATAGTGTGCTGATTTTCATAGACTTTTAAAACAATTAAAACGCCTACGATAAATTAAAGAGGTCCCTAAATTTTATATACATACAACTCTGGCAACTGAACCGCGCAACTCAACAACAACGAATGTGGTTTTGCATAGTTATTAACAACGTTCTTACGAAAAATTTATAATTATAATGTAAATATATTCATCAATCATTATTAGGCCTGTTAAAAGCAGCACATTTACATTTTTACATAAGAAAAGGATCTAATTCAATTAAACGGAGCCTATACGCGGCCGATATTGACAAATGGCTGTATCGGAGTCTTAGAGTAAATTACCTACCAAAATAATTCATTTCAAGCAAATGCTGTCGAGAATAGAATTTTTCGATTCGTATTTATAATCAAATTAATAAGGACGTGAATTTTATAGGTGCAAATGATCAGAAATATAATATATAATTAACACGGTGTAACAATAATTGTTACACCCTGAAATATTCCGGTCCCACCCGGTCTTTGAAATAAAAATAAAACGGAACAACACTATTTTTGCTTTGTATGTTTATATGTATAGCTAAAATTGGGGCAAAATAAATATTACGGAAGTTGGTAAACCTAACATATTCTAAATATCTATCACTTATTTCGCGTTGTCACTTTTGCAGTCTCCCAGACTAGTTAGGTATAAACATGACAAGGCAAAAAATTAAACATGTGACATTTAAAAGTAAAATCGTAAAGACGAACAGTCGAACACTCGACGACCTGGCACTTCCGTCATTTGCTCAACGTCTCCGTCTTATGCAAGTTTTCTGAGTTTGGGTTTGGGCCAGCCATCAATGCCTTCATACGTGACTCTGATGTATTGGACACTATTCACGATATTCATATTCATTCAGTTGCAATCATGGTACATAAGATGTTACAGTTGGTAGTTGAACACATGAATCGCAAAAACTTACTTAGGCTAAACTACTCTATAATACCTACACATTTAAAAACTATACTACATTTAAGGTAAATTCACAAAAGCTATGTCATCTGAGATGAGCACGTTATTAATTTATCTTGCTCTAGAGTCTAGGTTATTGTGAAATGTGAAAGTACCTCAAAAATAGTGACTTACTATTTACAAAATAATTACAATATTAAACTTATAAGGTTGAAGCCAATTGATTACTAAAACTGTCAAAAGCTTGCTATTACAATTTGAATCTTCCGAATCTGATAGTTAAATCGGTATTTATTAACCAGATAAAATGGCCATTTCGAATTAATAAATGTCATACAATACAACAGTTTATGGCAAATCAATATTCTATTACAGTGTTTTATGTAAATGAAGCGTGAAAGGGCTTAGTTAATAAACATGTCGATTCATCTAACTTTAACCTGTTGAATTTGTTACTTAATATAGTGAGTCTCGTAAACTTGCCAATGGGTTGCTACGACGATTAATTTATTAGACTTACTCGTTTTTCAATTCAGATACATAATCGAGTTATTGTGGTTTTTGTTGTTGAAATGCAGAGCTTTATAATAGTACATTAATTGTGCATCACGGTCAGTCGTTTCATCACACTTGCCAACAAAAAAATAAGTTTTAAGACATAATATTATTTTCATCACACTTGCTGTCTAAGCGCGCCATTGCTTGCGCGCGTAGCGGGAGTAATAGAAAAATGATATTCCCTAGGGAGTAATAGAAATGTCAGTAAGTCATATAATAATGTTATATCTTAAAACTTATTTTTTTGTAGAGGCAAGTGTGATGAAAAACATTGTATGCATCACGGTAGGTAAGCGGAATACTAACTCGAGTCATAAAAGCTTCTAATACTCTCGTTAGTAATTCCGTACTTACCTCCCTTGATGCACAATGTACTATAAATGACGTACTGAAATTTCTATTACTCCCTAGGGAATTTCACTTTTCTATTACTCCCGCTATACACGCAAGCAATGGCTCGCTTAGACAGCAAGTGTGATGAAAAAGATTTTATGTAGGTAAGTATCAATAAAATCAACCGGTGTACGTTGAAATTGAGACCCGAGTGTCCAGGGGTTTAGGCCTCAGACGCGAAAGCAAAGTGTTTGAAGCCTCCCTCGGACGTTGGCGAACTCGGCATTTTCTTCTTTGGTGTATGATATTTATCGTACAGAGACATAATTGGTATCTATAAACAAAGTTAAATAAACCACTGCATTAATGTTTAATAAATACCTTAGATTTGCGCGAAACGTCAGGACGCGTATGCTTATTATATAAAAATATACGTGTAGACTAAAATGTAACCGATCCACTTAAACTTTTAACACCAATTGCACAATGACTCAGCATCTCACATCTGAAGACCCAATCAAACTTCAATATTTCGTCACACGTTATGCAAAGACACAAAATCAATATCGACATTCGATCGCGTAAAGCATAAATAAATATACGCATCGTTTGCAAAGTGACGTAATAAACTGTAATTAAAGAATTGCTTATCGAGGTCACTGTTTATTTGTGTTTTGGTTCATTCTGCTAATTAGTCTGGTCATTCATTGCAATTGCATTGTAACATCGCAGATACAGTAGTTTGTCCATACGTAAACTTTCTTACTTGGGTATAAGGTCTAAATAACGGTAGTAAACTTGGTCTCAAACCGGGTATGTTTGATGAGCTTCTAATGAGAAGGCTTGAGGCAATTCGTGCTCTGGAAACTGTAGGTTTAAACTCCTCAATGTTATGTAACCTCAATATTAGTATTTTTGCACTAATCTAGCTATGCGCATAAATTGATATAGCCTTGTTCTGTCCAATGTGATTTCATTTTTACCAAGTTATGAGTATTAATTAGGGATATATTGAGATCACACAGACATTGATTATGATTTAAATAGAACATTCAAATATATTTTCCTAATAATTTAGTTTAACAGACGGTGTGCCATATCCTTAAAAAATATAACAATCCGTAAACATAGTTCATTACACTCTATAGCCAGTATTAATGTAGTCAGTATTATTCTTAATTAGCTTTTATTTTCAATTAATAATCGATCTTTATAGCCTCAAACCGAATATATTAAGCAGCAAAACATACAAGAAATGAAACCACATCTAAAGTCAGTTAAGTCAAAAGTAGTTAGATCCAGCAGCTCAAACAAGACGATCTGCAATTCAATTAGAATTTTAATGAGTACGTAATTAGAACAAGTACAGTCGGCAACACATGTCCCGCGTCTTCATGAACTGGCTTCAAAATTCATGCTGGTTCGATTGTATACGATGGGCAATGAGACCACTAAAGTATCCACTAGAGTAGATAGTTTTTAGAAATTTGGACTTTATTTTAAGTGACAGTGAAGTTACTTTAGCATTTAAAGCGTTATGAAAATACGACTTGGTAAAAGTAAATTGTAATACATGCGAGTACGTGCTTGTGTATGAGATAAACTGCAGAGCTAATAAAATGTTTTATTACCATTGAAACTGGCGAATTGTTTCTTAAGTGGGTCGCTTTGTGTCGCAAGGTCTTGGGTGGGTATAATTAAAGTGAGTGTATTGATAAAATTAATTAATTATTACTTTTTAATTTGGTCTTGAGATCAAGTAAATTTGATAACTTCAGAATCTGAAAGTAAACATGAAAACCAATAAACGCTCTCGGCAACAGACCTATGATGTACCTAGTTATAGATAACAGTATTTAAAGATTTAGTATTGAATGAAAATTTTTCGTAATTATATTAATTTGATTGAAATTAGGTAATTAATAATAATATATAACTTATTTATTTCTAAAAAAAATATTAAAACGTATATTTGCATTTTTAATGTCAAAATGATTTGAATTTCTATATACACCATCGCAACCTTGACATATGGACGCATTATATTAATACTTATTAAGTATTTAGCAATCTGATGCTTTAGTTTTATTAGTGACACTGTGACACTTTCGCGTAACTTAACCTCCTGCTGCCTAGAGGCCTATTGAAAGGTCTCCTGAAAAAAATTAATCTATCCTATTTCTATGTTATTGATTCAGAATTCACTGGCAAATTTTACTGTCTGGCGGCAAGCTGTTAAATTAACTTATTATATATTTATGTTGTATAAACATAGTAAAAGTGAGCTCACAGTTCGCCCTACATACATTTAGATGAGCGCCGCGTACGCCTGAACAACGTATGTGAAGCCATACATTTTCTATTGTACAATAAGTGAAAGAATGAATAGAAATCACAGGATATCGTCGGTCATTTCCATTTCCCTTATTAAAAGACATTAATAGTAGTCGTCATCAGATATTGCAGCGGCAACGGTGCTAAAAATATCTTAACATGCACTGTTCTTCTTTCTCGTCAACAATCTTGCCAGAGTGGCCGTGGTCATCACTTCAGCTGTTGGTGGCAAGCTTTACTACACCTCGCCATTCCTCTCTGACGGCCGCCCTCCTCGTGCATTCGTGCAGTGATGACGAGCCATTAACTGCCGCTTTTATCTGGTCAGCCCACCTCATAGGCGATCTTCCTTTTGGCCTGGCTCCATCAATTTTTCCCTGGACATGTACTCTAACGCGATGATAATAGAGGTCTGTTCAGATGTTTGTGAACCCTGGCTGCTCCGAATATACAGTGTGTTACCATGACCCGGGCTTTAACGAAAATGGGTAATAATACGCATTACTAGCAATCGTTTTCAATTATTAACATTTGAGAAATAATTAAATTGACCGTACAGTTAATTTTATTTCCTCCGAACGATCAGTGTAACGCGTGTACTGCTTAGTTGTCAAACGTTATGAGTGGCTGCGATCTGTCATTGTCAAGTGCAAATTAACGATTCATTTTGAAGTACATTGCTTCTCAATTAACTTTTCTTAGAAAGTTAATTACTTTTAAAATTAGCATTTTGAATCGAATAATGTTCACGGTCTGGCTAAAAATCTGCTTCGCATTCCTCGGTTTCAATAAAAGCCAATCTCATGTTAACACACTGTATGTACAACTATATTAATTTATGTTTTATTTCCGCGTTTTGTCGAGTTCGTTTGGTGAGTTAGAGATGTTATACGTATCACAGTGTTATCATAGGTACAGTTAAAGTTTTACGCAAAGTGCAAAAAATTGTGTACATATATATTTGACACGTTACTTTGCATGATCAAAGTCAAATGATTCTTTATTCAAATTGGGATAGCAACAAACTCTTTTGAATGGTCTAAGTTACATATAAAATTAAAACTACTTCCGGTTCTGACCCTACACCACTGACTCCAGAAGAACCGGTAAGAAACTTTCCGGGAACGGTTCCGTTTAATAATCAAAAGTTTAGTAATTTTCGTTGGACATCGTTCGTCGAAAAACCGACTAGAATTCACAAAAAATATGTATTCACGTGAAGATGAAACACTAAGATACAATTTGTGTAAACACGCTGCGAGATACGATAATGGTCGATGAAATGAATGTGCAATGTGCAAGCGCCGTTACGCTGGCGCCCGTTAGGCTGACCGCGACGCGTGCGCAGTGCTAGTAGCGATCGCAGTATTTTGAACTCACCGGAGATTTAAAATATTATCGCATCGGGTTATTTACGTAATTTAAATCGATGATTGCTCGACATGTACAGTTGCCTTCAGATATATCGTAACGTCTGGAGCGTCCAAGAATATCTAAACACGCCTTTATTGACATAAATGCTCGGGTTATTTCGCAAAGGGTGTCTTAGATGGATATATGTAATGGTCATGTTTATGTGACTTTTAAAATTGGATGAATTTGTTTATAAACCCCCCCCCCCCCCCAACTCCTCCTGTGGGTGTCGTAAGAGTATGCCGTGTGGTGACGGCAGTAAGAATACATTTGTCACCACCCCAACTCCTCCTGTGAGTGTCGTAAGAGTCGACTAAGGGATTGAAGTGTCACTGACTATTATTTGATAAAAGATTGATGACGGGCAGCAGCGTCATCAATGTCATCATAGTGGACACATTACTGCGATCGCCAATCTGCTTGAATTTGAATGTTATTGTATCAATAAACTGGCCAGCCTGCAAGTGGCGTGGCTCCCGCTACTCGCGCCGTGATAAATGACACGAGCTCGGGAAGCAATACATAAAGTGGCCATCGCCTAGGCGGCGGGCTCTTTATTACATTCCGCCATACTATTACTTATATCATCAAGTTCAAGTGGTATTTTGAACACGATTTCAAACCGGCAGTTCAGACAAAAAAACTTACTCTGAAACTCTGAACTGAACGCTGCTACCTTTTTAATACAACAGAGCACTCTAGTTTGAAATGTTGCTGGTTATTATTTAATGTAAATTCATGTAAAAGTGATAAATATATATGTATTTGTACAATACTGTTTATTGTTAAAATAAATTGAAATAATAAACTCGGAACAAACGGGTGGGTGGATGTACATATAAATAACTAATGTATCAATGTCTAAATATGTAGGTACTTAGTCTAAAGTCTTCATATTCACACAGCTAATGTGAAAAAAAAAACGCAAGGCTCACATCCAATTGCACAGCCTTGTTTATTTACGGCTTACGGTATAGTTTATCGCATCATCGAAATACATTTTTAATCCGATTCCTGTCTCAGCTACCGAGCAAATGTCACTGCAGCCCTCTAGCCCATACAGCGAACGTTTAACGTAACTAGATCGTATTAAAAGGAAATTATTTAAATGCCTTTTACAAGCTTTACATATAAAAAGCGTATGAACATACGCTATTTTCAACACACATAAGTCCCTTTTCGAGTAACGATTACGCATTAGCAACCATGTTTATTTATCAGGGGCCATATCGCGTACACAGCGGCTTAATGAATTTCGTGACTTTCTCCGGTAGCTCTAAACAACGTATTAAATGTTTATACTTTATACAACGAAGGACTAATATCATAGAACCTTATATAAAAGCATTTAAAGCCTATTTTGATTGGCAAGCAAAATTGTAGTCTAAAGATTTTAAGATACAATGCTCTAGCGGTTTATCTTAAATAATTCGTTTCACTGTAGAAGATGCGAGTAAGCATTAGACTAGTCTTTTAAACGTGCCAAAAATAGAACGTAGACGATTATGTTACATGTGTTAAGTGAAAAGGAAAGTGAATATTTTATGTTAAATATCTATAAAAGTCACATGTATTTATAAGTTTTTAATTATCAAGTTAACCTTGAAACTAAATAGGTAAAATTTGCACAATCGGGAGGTATCTGCGTATTCACACGCGATTATTGATTATAAACTTTTTTAATTATAAATAATATTAATAGTAATCAACTAATCACAAACCACCACAGTATATCTACTTATTTGAAAATAATCAAAATCACATCAACAGTAAAATATTTCGTAGCACTCTCGTAGCGCACCTAAAAGTAACTCGAAGCTACGAGAGACGCGGATCACAATCGCAAAACAGCCGCAACGAATCGATATCAACAAAGCGCGATCAAATGTAGAGTGATATGGAATGACCTAAACGGTCACACCATCGGCATGGCGCGCGCGTCAGTCCACCTGCGATCGCGGCGCGCGCAGCATGCAGCGCCCGCGCCTCTCGCTCGCCATGCGTGACAACTGGCGCCATCTGCAGCGCCTGTACGGGCTCGAGCTCGACTGCGAGGACTGCTCCCCGCCGCCCCGCCGCGCCCCTAGTCTAGACTCCCTCATCAACTCTTCCGAGGCTCCATCCAGTGCGGACACTGCGCCCGAGGACTCAGACTCCGGCGCCGACACCCGCGACCCCGAACCTCGGCCCAGAAGCGACAGACTCAAGAAATGCCCGCAGAGCTACTCGTCGTCGTCTTCGGGACACATGGAGACGATACACGAGGAGACGACGGAGCCTAAGGTGTCTGTGAAGGAGATTCTGGCGAGGTTCGAGAACCTGACGGACCACCCGGCGCCGGCGCCGGCCGCGCACCACACGCACCAGGTAACAGTGCCAGTGAAGTGATTTCTGTGCAAAGATCCAACAGTTTGCATTTTCAGTGTTTTCAAATTAATTTAATAGGTAGGTATATCAATATCACTTATATCAGGCATTTTGAAATTTTCTTATTTTCTTCAAAATAATTAAATAGGTTGGTTACATGAGCATTTTCTATTTAGTCATTGAAAATGTTTTGGAAGTTGCGGCATTTTCTAATATTAATTATTCACTGAAAACGAAAGTTACATTACACGAAGACGTGAGGCACGTTCGACATGTTTAAATGGCTACTAGTAATATTATGGCAAATAATACAAATAGTGAAATATACGACATGCCGGTGAGAGATTTAATTTACTTTTTTGAATACAAATTAACCCAAGAATTAAAAAGTTTATGCATATGGCAATATCTCGAGCAGTCAAAACGAAGTACCGAATAAGTCTACGTTTGTAGAGACCGTCAATATGCAAATAATAGATTGTTATTTGTCATTACGCTAATAACAATGGGTCGAATGACATTGTGCGCGTGCGCGAAATCGCATGTTTACCAACATATCTTATTCAGCATCGCCGTTTAGATGATAATTGCAATCATACTTTGTTCAATCGACACTTTCCAATAGGAGCCAACGATCGAGAGATGTAATCGATGGCGTAATTTATTAATACATACAACTCATAACTCATAAAACAATGATTACCGTCAATAGCTACAATATTCTCTAACATGACAAGCTTTATCTGGCTCCAAAATCAAAAATCAATAATCATCATCGGTGGATTAATTAATACCTCATCATTATATCAGCCGAAAGACGTCCACAGCTGAACATAGGCCTCCCCCAAAGGTTGCCACATAAATACCTATTTAATTATAATGTCCAAAAAAACATTAGAACATTAGAATTTTAACTGTAGGTACTTAACTGACCCTAACCAGTCCTATATTAAAATAACAATTTACTATTTTTATGAACATTAACCACAAATTTAATGTAGAAGAAAGTAATCAAAGTGTTAAATGATTCGTGCGCGCACGCACTAACCTGATAATTAACAATAAAATTATTTGTATTTATCGTGGTTTAATGTAAAATTGTATAGTTTATACGATAGCTTATTTATAAAGATTAAAATTCCAGGAAATGAACAGCATATAAATATGAACTTACGTTGTAATGTAAGCTATATCGCCTTCACCGCCTGTGGAGCGGTTATGTGATGTGATGTGACCACACCAATAATAAATATGAAATATGTTAAGTTGCATAAGCATGCAAATACTGACATCGTTATCAATTCGTTCCTTAACTCATTACATAAGTTATGAAAAAAATATAGGTTAATTACTAAAATGTTATCTCAACGAAATGAGGGTTTTCTCGAAAACTTATGCCACTAGTTGGCGCTACTTAGCCGTGAGGTCCCGCTAAGAAACACAATTATCTAGCCCCAAAGAAAAACTAACTACATAGGTATTTTTATTTTGTTATATAATTTTATTAACTCATACAAAACATTTAAGCACGAAACTATAGGCTCTCTGAGAATTTAGACAAGTTTCTGGATCTGACGCCTCAGTGCTGCCGCCCTGGTGAACGCCATTTCAGAAAACCCTCATTCTATTTTTCTTTTTCGTCACATTTTTTCAGAGTGCTCTTGGCCTCACACCAATATTAAATCATTTCGCTCATCCAATATTAAAAATCATTTCTCGGTGCAATTATAACAAATGACTGATATAACTACACCAACACACTATATTACTTATATTGAAAAAAGATGACCACAAAACGGGCATTGTCTAAATTCAGTGCGATTTCAAGAGTAAACAGTTGTTTTCCGGCAGCCACCAGTGACACACATTCATACCTTCATTTCATGTCTAGTGTTTAGACTGTTTAGTATACTGTGCATGTGTGTTATGAACTTATTAATTATGATACTGGCTCAAGGAAGTGGGTTCCGCCATATAAACATTGAATACATACACTCCGCTAGTTTTTTCTCCGACTGCCCTGGCCTTTATGTAAGATGTAGGTGAAAAACTAAAGTAAATGACCTGATGCATGTAACGTGTGTGTGTGTGTGTGTGTGTGTGTATAAGATATTTGACGTTCCATATTTGAATAAAAAGTGCCATATAAAGTGTACTACTAATAGTACTAATGCAACAGCTTGCCTAGCCAAGATGCCTTTCTGCAATCGTAATCGTATACGATAATCGATAAGTCACATAACCATAATAATGGTCACGTGACTTTTCATTCGAATCTGTCATCCTTATACATTTATTACTTACCGTTTATCGTATACGATAGCAGAATGGCATATTCGCTCCGCTTGCAGGGGCACGTTTCTCGAAAGCTTGTAACTTGTAACACAAGTGGAAGTCTCTTTTTGACACCATAGGTTAGATAAGGACTTCCACTTGTATTACAAGTTACAAGCCTTTGAGAAATAGGCCCCAGGTCATTTACTTACGTTTTTATCTATGCCTATATGTACGATCACGCCTCGTAATAAAAAAAACCGTCGTGTTTATATGTATTTCGTGCTTCATTTCTATCGATATTATCAGACAAAAAGGTCCCACCCAACTAATTATGTGGTCACCCACTAATTACGGGAGTAAAAAATCTTCATAAAGCATTTTTCTAATAAATTGCGCTATTTTTTCACATGGCTGACTGGACAGAACAACCGAGTATTTGATCCAGCCATTTATTTTTCCATTAGTAAGGAATCTTCCATTAGTAAGGTCTTTAACACATACACTTTAGTCTTCTACAAGAGCCATCAAGAGTGAGAATGAGTTTTACTTGTAAGGTATTTCAGTATCTATATTAATTAGATCATTAAAATTCAAATAAGGATCTGTGGCATGCTTACGTTGGTATACATGTTTACATACACAAGTATCTTCAAATAATACAGTCAACTTGTAGGGCCCACGGAAAGAACATGTCTAGTCAATTCAAAATTCAGATGAAAAAACAACTTTAATAATTTATCAGAATAAAGTACAATTTAGCTCTTAATTTTTTAGGGATTAAACATGTTCTTTGCGTGGACCTTTAATTTGTAAACAGTCTTATGGACATAACTTATTGTCTGTCGTTTTCGTTACATGCACCAAAATTATCATAAAAAAAATAAGTGAAATAAAGTCACTGTAGCCGGAAACCGTTGTTAATCCCATAAGTATGTTATTTATGAAAGCCGCGACTTTTTGTTCTTATGCCATAAGTTCCCTGCACATAAAATCCGCTACGGCCCACGTAACTAATAGCAAACAGTCATTTTAATGTCATTGGGATGTACAATATAATGCGATTACGTAAGATGGAGGACCGCTATTACAGCGCACTTAGATCAGTCTGACCCTTCACCAGTCAAGGTAATCCTGCTGATTACAATATAATAAATATCCAAACACCTCAGAGGCTTGGCATTCTGGGTAGGTCACTTGAGTTACTTATCCATCTATTGAAAAAACTTCGTAATACCCGGCAGTACACCCTCTACCTAAAATAGATTTGTCGCTTTTACTATCTTTTAATTAAATTCGATTGTTGAACACTATTGGAATTGGGACTTAATCGTATACATGTGTGATTATTTAAGTGTACGTGTTTAATCTCGTGAAAGTTTCAATGAACAAACTCATGTAGGTAATCGATGGCTTAATAAGTCAGAAAAAATGGGTCTATTGCCTGAATAAAGAAATATTCATTCAAAACATTCTTTACCAGAATGATTGTTGGATGTCGGGTTGCCAGGCCGCCAAGTCTAATAGCCGGACAGACCAGACAGTTTGGACGGACATTTGGGTAGAAAGGCCGGACAGACACAAGCGAACAAAAAGCCTACCCGGGCCCGGCTTTATCCGGACGCTAGTTTCATGTGACCGTCAATCAAGAACCTAATTTATCACTAATGTAGAGTTGGTCGTTTCTCGCTGTCATTGTAAATTATCGTTCGTTAAAAACGTACACATATAATCAGACTGACTCATTATCGTTGGCACATATTGCGACATTTGCAAACATGAATTCATTCTAACCTTTTGAAATTTCGTCAATGAAATTAATTTCAGTTAGATTGAAATCACTGTAAATTACGTATAAGATAGATGTTATTCAGGAGAACTTTGGCACCTAGTTTTGACATTTTTACACACAAACAAATGAATAGCACTGTGTTAAATAAATATAGCACCTATATACCTATAAGTGTATGTATTATTTTGAATGCTGAATTACCTATTTTGCATGGAAAATAATATGTGGGATTCTAGTAAAACTTATGAAATTATCAGAGCCTTTGCTTATTACTTCAACCATTAAAATATACGCAGTATATTTGGATTTTAAACTATTACAAATCATTAACACAACTATAATTATGAGTAACTTCCTATAACAACGTAATAATAGAAAGAAGAGACATGTTTTGCCAGAGCTGTCAACAATGTGTAGGAAATGTCGATGAATACGGGCGAGAAGTAAGCCGTCACGATGGCTGCCCAAGCGAAAGTCATTCGTTTTCCTTGTAATCTTCATTAATCATTACCTAGGGTTTAAACGTACCTACTTTACGTAAGCTGAATATACGTGTATAATAGCGAAATCATTTGGTACACCGTATTATCCTCGTGCCTACATTATGTCAAAATATGGATTTCCAAACTATTACTTTTATATTATATCTACTACTACAAAGTATTTAACGCTAACTGTACAATTACCTACATTTAGTACCTAATACATAATCCTATAAACATAATTTATATTCAAAAGACAAATCCGTAAAAGCATTAGAAAAATTACATTGCGGAAACGG
>JALPQI010005227.1:0-53303 GCA_025490895.1 Thaumatotibia leucotreta | reverse complement strand
TGATCCTCAGCCATGAGAGAACGCCAAAGAGAGAGAGACAGCGTTATTTCTTACTTTTATGAAAGTATATATCAAAGGGTGTAGCAGGATAGCCTTGGAAAAAGTGCCCCAGAGGTTTTGGTTTGAAACTATAGTCAAACGATGACTTTTAAAGAGGTAACACCGTACACAAATTTTCGACCCCCTTTACCCTCACAAACCCTTCTAAATTCCAATAACTGTAAAACTGTTTTTTTTTCTCCTAAATTCAAATTCAAATTCAAATAATTTAATGTTATAAAACACATGTCATAAAATTAATATACAAAATTCATATACCTAATTACAATAAAAATACTTAATTTTAAAATCACAATTATAGACATTCGAACCATTTAAAATAAAAACCCTTAGTATCTAAACATAATAAAATTATTCATAAAATATAAATTGTACAGATTCCCGCTAAATAAATTAACTAATAATATTACCAACATGTCATAAATAAACTAAATTTAAAAACAAAATACACATTAAAATCACATAAAATAAAGCGCAAAATAATTATACATATTTATACCAAATAAATCAACTAATATTATATACCTATATGTCATAAAAATTATTTAATGCTATAAAACCTAAATGTCATAAAATTCTTTTATAGTGTAAAATGCCTTGGAAACGAGAAAATCCTTCAACCTTTTGACGAACTGCTCATAAGAAGAAGCCTCCCTGATTTAAACCTAAACTATGTTTGTATTATATGTACATTTGGAAACCGTCACTAACATAGTTTCGGAGAAAAAAAATAAAACATTTTCACAGTTATTAGGGTTATGGGGGTTTCTGGGGGTAAGAGGGGGTCCCAAATTTCTGCATGGTGTTACCTCTTTAAAAGTCATCGTTTGACTATGGTTTCAAACCAAAACCTCTGGGGGCACTTTTTCCAAGGCTATCCAGCTACACCCTTTCCTCTACCGTCAGTCATCGGGTAGATCGTTTTAAAGGATCAAAACGTCGAGATGTCATTCATATACGCGATATTCGTCTTCAAACTTTTTTTTACTAAGTATTTATAGACATTCTTTTGTTTCCCAGGGCACGCGAACTCAGCCATAAACCCCATCGTCTACTGCCTCATGACGCGCAACTTCCGTCGATCGCTGCGCAAGCTCCTGTGCCAAGACCCGGGTAACATACACTCTAGTACTCATTTCCATGTAAGTTAACAACGCGTTTTGGTTTTACACTTACACTAGAGCTGGTACAGACTTGAGTATCTGGGTGCTTAGACAAGTTGCCAATCGCTAACGCTTAATCGTCAATCGTAAACGAAAGGCAGCTAACTGTCTTTGTCGCACTAATATGAAAGAGTGACAGAGACGGAAAACTACGATACGCTACTAAGCGTTAGCGATTGGCAACTTGGTTAAGCATCCAGGTGTAACTAGTAGTTATGAAATGTAGGTAACGCCATTCTCTTCAATTGTCATAAAAAAAAATCCAAAAAAAAATAATATTCCAACAAATAAGTTTTAGCGATAAAAAATCGTCATAACAACGAACTCGAAAATCCGTTTACATTAAAATTGCTAAGTACTAGAATTTCAAGGCGATAAGACAAGGCAATCTGAAATAGGCTCAACATAGTGGTTTAATTCTTAAAGGCAATCCTCAAATTGAAATTTATACCTGTATGTTCTAGATCTTTACATTCGCCACTTAGACAAACGACCTTTTTCAATCCTATTATAATAATAAATGGTTTCAAGAAATTACAAACATTGGTCTTCTATTACAATATAAGATTTATAAAGTGGTATGTATTAAAAACGTAACCAAATGGACTGAACATTTTTGGGTAAACTCTTATCTCCAAAACCAGGAGAAAGGCCTTTGACAACGAATTTGATGTAATTCCTACTGAAATTATTATTGTGTGGATTCTTATATTAAATGCCTGAACAGCAACATCTTAAATACTTAGACGTTACAGGAAACACGATCTAGTACCTTCTCACTTCCACATAAAAGCAACACATTCAGGGTTAAAATATGTACTAATAATAAATAATTATGCAGACAATTCGGAAGAAAACTTTATTAATTGTAAACAAACTACCTAAAAATAAAATAGAAATTTCGAAAAATAAACTAGTAGAAGTAATTTAAATATATAAACTTAAATAAAACGAAACCTAAAAAAACCTTTAAAAGAAGCTACTGATCTAAACCACCCCGATTGGGTCCCAACGCAAAATTGCCCATCATGCCATTCATACCTGCTGCGTTTACGCGCTGATTCGCGACGGACAGTCTCTGCTCCAGGAACGAACCGAAGAAGGCCCCTTTGCTGCAGGCGTCGTCCCAGTTTCCCAAAAAACTCTTAAGGCCCGGCCACGACATTGGTCTAAGGCGACCGGCTTAGCGGAAAACATGAGGGGGTACCCATATCGGCATCCCGCTCCAAATCATGGATTCGCTCGCCCCTGGTCGCCTTAGACGTGTCGTGGCCGCGGCATTACCTTCTGCGCACCAGCAACCTGTAGTTTTCACAGCCAGGGGGACAAATAAGTAGCAGAAATTTTGTCTCAAGTTTGTATCAGCTCTAACTCACACCGGATACCATCCACTGAGGCTCATCTGAGAAAATTTACTATTTTTCATACCATTTCATTTGATTGCCTAATTTGTCGTATGCCATCCCTAAGGTGATTTAAGCGGGAAATCCCTTTCCCGAAGGTGATTACAATGGGTATTATGGATAAAATAACCCCTTGATTCAATTGAAGGTTCCTGTTTGGGCCGTCATTGTTAACAACGCGAATTTTATATGCCTCACCTAAAACAAAATGGGTATAATACGGCATAGATGCGGCGGTATTTTTTCACAATTTTCTTGATTGGATTTTTAATAGTAAAAAAGATATTATTGTAATTTAAACTTATGGTATAATATAATGGGTATTTATCTGCATAGGATTATAAAAACTAGGTATCTTCTTTTTTGTATATTTAATATTTATTACCTTCTTTCTTTAAGTGACCCTAGGCCCTGATCGTACTGCGATATTAAATGGCATAGCATATATTATTAATTTTTTTAAGTTTAATGATGACATACCTAAATAATGAATCAGTCATACTAATCCACTTAAATGAATTTCTCAGATAAGCTTAGTGGATATGTTGCCCAGAACCATAACTTACTCTTTTATTACTACAATTTTTATCCACAGAATCCATTTGTTCTACATTTATTCTAAACTTGTATAATTCCATTACTATCCTCTAGCATATACTCACTTTATATATTCTGCTCATATTACATTAGGACATTTTTGGGTAATTGTCATGAAATAGTTGATTATGACACAAGTGCGAAAAACATGAAATTCGAAACGAGTGGCGATGTTTTAAAACACGACCGATAGTGAGTGTTTTAAATCGACACGAGTTACAAATTTCGTTTTTGCACGTGTCTCGTACGGCGTTTTTTAGTGCAGATGGCTCTCCGAAGTTTTGGACCTGACGTAAAATGACACACTTCTCGCACTAGAGCCTAAAAAAGGCACCATCTGTACTAAAAATATTTTTTCCACATCTACAAGACATAATTATATTATATTATCAGTTTAGCCTACTAGATGTTATGTAAAGACAACAACTCACATAAACGTGCAGGGACTCTACAAAACTGAATTTGTTTTCCACAACACCAACATGCTTTATTGATTTTTAGTTTCACTTTTTTTCCTTTTAAAAGTGTTGTCTTTTGTGTTTCGTTTTGGTTCTTCAGAGTTTTGCTTATTTAGAAATGCATTTCAGTTGCAATCATTAAAATTATGCCATGAAATCGATGTAGTCTGAATAATAGTATTAAATAGAAATAGTACGTATATCGTCGGTTGACAACCAAATTTCACTAAATAACAAATTGAAATAAACCTCGTATCTCAGCAGGCCTAGCCAAGGTGTCATTTTGCAATCGCTTACGATAAGCGATAAATAAAAAATGTATGAGAATGACAGATTCATACGAAATGTCACGTGATAATTTCCAAACATTATCATGGTCACGTGACTTACCACTTGTAGTATACCGTAAAACATCCTAACTATAGTCCAAACGCTCCCAACAATGGTCCAAAACTTAATCGAATATCTTCCATTAGGTGTGATTGTTGTATTAATCGTGCTATTCATAGGCAAAAACTACTCATTAATAATAATAAAAAACTTGGATAAAGCCAAAAAGAATATTGGTATTGATGCTATTAGGAACTGAAATTGTGGACCATAGTTGCAGTATTGGACTATAGTTGGGTGGTTTTACCTATTGCAGAATGGAATTAAGGCTAGGCCTGTCGTTATTATTCAATACTGACATGCAAGGTTGCTACGAGTAGTGACAGTTTTTATAGTAAGCTTTGGTTGTGAATAATAAAGTGATATAATATACCGATGAAAACATAATATGTTACTTATTATTTATTTGGATAAAAATAATGTCTTAACAAAATTAACATCTGATGTAACCTTTTTATTGCTCTTTGGATTATAATTTAGTTGACTATGATATTTTTATAGCCTTTCTCAAAATAAAAAAGATTGTCTCCCCCCCTGTCTGTCTCTATACATTTTGATACATTAGCCCAAAAAATTTGATAAAATCGTAAATAGTGAAGAATACTTTCAAATAAAACTAATCCGAACATAATCGGTCCAGTCGTTTTTGAATAACTACGGAACCCTAAGTATAGATAGATATACTGAGCGTGGCCCGACATACTCTTGGCCAGTTTTTTAACTGTTTGAGGAATTATATTCCTCGGTAACCTTGACAATGAGGTTTTTATTCTCGTAGCCAATGTACAATCGACAACACAGCTGTGGATACAGACAAAGTGCCAGAAATATGTATACACACCTTTATGTCCAGGCAATAAAGTTCTGTTTACATATTTTTGGCACTTTGCCTGTGTTCACAGGTGTGTTGTCGATTTTACTAAGCCCCAACTTCCCGCGAAAATGCCGAGCAGACGACGACTTAAGAAAGTACAATCAGTTACAAAAGCTTATTCATGTGTTAGACAGAAACCTTTTTTATTTGCAGATGCAAGGCTTAAGACAAAAATCCAACACGTCTAGCATTCGCACTCGCACTACTGTCACCTTCCGCAGCAGCAACCACCAGAAGCCGTGCCCAAGCATCCAGTACGGGAAAGTTGCTCGTGCGACCTCCCTGAAGGACAACGGGTGGCGGGGCGAGAAGCCACAGTTCCTTTAAAAAGGCGGAGGACGTTCGTTAAGTTCGAAATTGATGTTACGTAAGAGCGCAGCTTAGCTAGCTCCCCAACAAGATGGACTGATGACGTGAAGGTCGCAGAAGTCCGCTGGATGCGGATGCCAATCTTTGGGAGAGGCCTATATTCTATATTTAGCATTAGACTTCTTTTGGCTGATATAATAATGAAGACCTGTAGTCCTAAAGAACAAAACACAACTGTGGTCCGAAAGTTCTATTAATCAGAAACTGGTTTTAGTACCTATATGTACAGTCAACAACACACCTGTGAATACAGACAAAGTGCCAAAAATATGTAAACAGAACTTTATTGCCTGGACATAAAGGTGTGTATACATATTACTGGCACTTTGTCTGTATTCACAGCTGTGTTGTTGATTGTACTAAAACAAACTAGGTATAGCTAGAGCTCTTAACGTTTGCCCACCCAAAGGCCTATTAAAAGTCTCCTCGAATGAAATATTTTATGCTACGTATTTCCTACACGTTATTTTTTAGACCTGATGTAAAATTTTGAACTGTAGTTGAGAGCAATTGCTTAATTGTTAAGGTACAAATCCGTATTCGACTATAAGGCTATTTTTGACTAGGTGGCTTATGACAGTACATTATAGATTAATCCATAAAATATGAACCGCGCAAACCTAAAATCAGTTAGGTTTGCGATGAATATAAACGTCATAACTTAGAAAGCCGATAAGTGTCGTCTGTTTCGTTCAGTCTTATAAACATGTCTATAAGACCGAAAGGAATAAACAATACTTATGAATAATGAGGATAGACTTTTATGAATAAGGGGATAAATATTTGCAGAAACGGTATAATAATGGCGTCCACGTGAGGAAATATTGCGCATCAAAAAACATAGTTACTTGTACCTTGTACCAGGTGTAATACAGCTTGGAATCGCAGCTTTTATCAGGTCATTACATTACCCATGAAATTGGCGTTTTGTATGGAGAATTTTGTGAACCGTCTTTTATCATAAAATGAATTTTGTGTATATATTTTTGATGTCAAAATCAAAATAAACCAAATTTTGCAGGTAGACACTTCTTAGACGTGTTTTGTATAATGTCTATTTCAGAAAACAAGGTACTATCATACATTTATACCTATTTCAAACATAATGAACCGGCAGCATATGGCAAGAGTTGTTTTCAAACCTTATTTTTGAATATTATTTAAGGAAAAAAACTTTTTACACAGTGCATAGTTGAAAACAAAGAAAATATCTGAGTTTATCTTTAGACAATAAAATAAATTCAATAACCAAAAACGCCAATTTCAGAAATAATGGCCCAATAGATCATAATAATATAAAATTGTGGAATCTCATTTAGTGTCGTGTGACAGGGTAGCGAAAATTTTAAATTAGAATTTAAAATATCTGCAAGACAAAATATACATTACCTTGGTAGAGAGGTCAATATTAGTTATTTTAAGCTTATCATGCAATGTAAATGATTATTATAGTAATATAAGTAAAAGTCAATAATTATAAGTTTAGTCAATATTTTGTAATTTAAACCAAAGGTTTCTTAATAGTTCATTAAGCACAAAGTAATAATATTTTATTTGAAATAATTATGAAAACACAAATCAACTTATTTATTAACTAAAATAATTATTTTGATTTGTACTTTTATTTTTTTAGTACGGTCAAAGGCGCCTAGCCCTGTAAGGGATTGCATATACCCGAGAAAATTGACCGGTGGTTGCTAAGACCGAATAGCTGAGCGGTGCAGTCATCAGCCGCGAAAGCTGAGCATGTGGATGATCTTAGTCGTTTTTTCTTTGGTATATGACATCCAATATTTATAATTTAAATATTTTATTTGTTATTATTCTAGTCATAGTAATTTATCATCTATTGTATTTACATTACATTTTGTAAATAACTGGAAAGTACAACGTCATTAGTTCATTAGTTTCATTACACATGCATTTACGTTAGGGTATTTATTAAATTATCTTGCACATTTTGGATGTAGCAGAGCTAGTTCTAATAGACAAGTAAAGCCTTTAGTATCGGTAAATGTAAGTCCCGATTTAAAGCCAGTTACCTGCTGGGATTTTATTCCCATTTCGAAACTAGTTACGAAACTTTGGCTGCCAAACGATACTAATTAAAGCATCTAAAGATGAATCTATTGAATCTATTAGGAGGTCACTTACTGTACTAGTAAGTAACCTCTTAATATTCAACATATTTTAGTGAAAATATACAACTTTAGTTAAACTCTACCTAGATACAGAACATCAAAAAATAATGTTCACTGTACTTTATCTACGAGTAATGTTGCAAAAGTCGATATAATTTTTAGGTAAATGCTGAAGGCGATAAATCAAATCAGCCAATCATTCAGCGTAACTCTGAAAGCTTAATCGCAGTCAGGTTCGTCATGAAAATTAAATACAATAGGTATCTTTAGGAACTTAAGCTTGATCGGCGTTTTTATATTATAACATCGCTTATAAAGAGTGGTTCGGAATAAAAGTAGCAGCGTAGGATTATAGCATATTTTTAAACTAAAAACTGTCCGTTTTTTTAACAGATCTTATTTTTTTATAATCCTTACAAGCAATAGGTACTTCAAAACAAAAATACATACATATTCAATCAAATAATCATGTGGAAGATTTAGCGTTACTTGATTCAATGTACCGTTAGTATTTTGAACACTGTGTTCTGGCAGTATTTACCTGATCTTTACCTTTAACAATACATTTTTCTGAATTTTTAACGAGTAATTTTATGCGTCTTTGAACAGTCTTATTATGAAATAGACATTGTTGAATTGACTTTAAATTCGGGGTGCTGAGAGTTATTTACTACTTTGGCGGTTTTGCATTTTTCACCAAAAATGAACTCCCCTATAAAAATACTTTCAGAGCTTGAAGTAGTGGTACTTCTGATTGCCTTGAGTAAGTACCAGTTAACTAATAAGATCATATTGTCTAAAACGCAAATCAGCTTATTAAAAAAATGTATACCTACAGTTCTAATAGTGCAGTGTATGTCAAATGAAAATTGGCAAATAACGTTGTTCAAAAGGTCAAAAGTATGTTGCTGTAATGAATGCCTAAATTCACACAAGCTTGTTTGATTTAATTTGGTTGTATTTTTAACTGTAGTGTATAAGCATTACAAAAAATAAGTACTGCATAATAAAAACCGATCAGTTCGAAAAGATATCATATCATACACTGCTACTTTTTATCGGGATCACTTCTTAGTTAGTAAAATTAACACAAAACCCGAGTTTTTAATGAAATTTTGTTGTTTATTTTCGTTACAAACCTGACTAAAATGATTTTTTTTTAATTCACGCTAACTGTATGTCCCTAAATGTGAAAAAGCACTATAACGCGTACTGAATAGTACGTGTAATTAGTGGTACCTACCTCACTTCTTACATATAGGTATAACTTTTGTAAATAAGTCGTTTTATTTTAGTATGGGTCATTTTGCCGTAACTACATCTAATTGAGTGTCGATTGACCCAAGACCTTTAAGAAAATATTTGTTGCTTTCGAAAACAGAGACTGCTGAGATTATAGAAATCTCGTGTAGGATATAATCAAGGAGCGGAACTCTTATATTTCGATAACACTTCGTTCAATCCCTATGACAGCTTGAATTTTGCTATGAAGGATTCCCCTCCTTGGAGATAATCTATGTTGCCTATGACCTTATCAGCTAAAACGCTCGTCGTAGAATCACCCGCTGCCATGAGAGCACTATTAACATTTTTTTTTTGTGAGCTCAAACTTCAAAAGGTTTCAACTAGTTCTACCTACCTACATAGTGTAGATAAGATACTATAAATATTAAATGGATAAGTAAATAGGCTTGTAAAGTGGTATTGTTTGTATTAAATTTAAAGAAAGATCGAATAGGAACGGAATTACAATTAGTTTTTACTTCGTGTGTAAAAATTAACCGTAACAAATTTGAGTTATGCGCGAATTACACTGCGTCGTTTGTCGCATGCAAACCAACCGCATTAGGCAACGGCGAAATGTAATCGCCGCAATCCTTAAGCATACAATGAATGCAGTAAATATATTGAATACGCTAGCTAGTTTATTAATTGTATATTTTAAATAAAATAGGGAAAGCTAGATATAAGTGAGAAATAACTCCGATTTGTAAAAAAATATACGTAACTAAAATAATGTATTTGTGACTTTTTCCTGTATAATTTATGATTATTATAATACTTGGGATTCCAATTTGTTTTTTGATAAAATTAAACATCGACATAAATAAATATTTTGTGTAACATTTTAGAATTATAATTAACGTGAGACTCAAACATATTAAAATATTATCGAACCGGGTTACTCACGTATTTAAGTCGATGATGAGCAATCATATTTTGTGTAACAATTCAAAATGTTTTTTTTTCTTTTTTGCAATAAGTTAACCGCGACTGTCTGTTTTAAATCGAAAAAAAAAAAGATGGATAGCTGCGAGATGGCAGCGATATGCTGTCACTCCATTTATGCTTACACTAAGAAATATTTTAAGTAGACCCCTAAATCTAGTCAATCGTAAAACGAATAGTGGCTATATTTTATTAGGTTGATATAACTATAGAAATTATCAAACATTGAGAAATAAAGTTTAAATTTACAGGAAAATATATCTTTTACTTTTCCATCTCCTATAACAGTAACACAGAATTAGATTTGGATAGAAGAAACAAGTTCATTCATTTGTATGGCGGCCGAGCGTGTCAGATTTTGTACTGAAGTTGTTACTTGCCTATGATTTTAAATATGTCTCACGCCCTTGAGTATTCATATTTTTTTGTGTTGTTGCAATTAATATTACTTAAGGAGGCATTATTAATGTTTTTGTTCACTTCAACTTACAAAATTTGACGCCCGAAAGCTGCAAGCTGCGATTAAAGACGGACAACTCAGTAGATTTCACTGAGTTCATTTGACACGCTAAGTAGATACGTTTGCTTGATCTATGGTATATATATGAACGTCTGTGAACAGTAAGCTATATAACTTTTCAGGCTAAAATCTGATTGTGATTCTTTGATTGTGACGTATTTTGGAAGTAATACATCATCTCATCAGCTTCAGTGCTCGACGTACGCCTCTGCCACTAACTATGCGTGAAAAAATCAGGAGTTAATGCCCATAATCACCACGCTGGGTAAGCGGGTTGGCGATCGCAGTAATGTGTCCACTATGATGATGCTACTACCCGTCATCGATTTTGAATAAAAAATTCTAAGATTACTCTATAGTTTGTAAGCGTGAGTGAAATAGAAGGCGTAAATAAAGTATTCTGCCAAAGTCATATTTTGTAATACACCACGTATCTTTTTATTTGGGCTACCTATTGGGAAACGGGATGTCAATCACCAATTTTGCGGGTCGGATGCTTAGAAACTTCAGATTTGTATGCGTTTGGTTTCATACTTGTGACCTGGGGTGTATGAAAATATGGTTTATGTAGTACCTGTGTCAGCCGATTTTTCTGGGATATTTTTTTCTGTGTGAATAATTTAAAAATAGTAGAAAGAAAGAAGTACCATATTATTCGGTAATAAGCGGGGCCTTTACAATTTTATATTTGCGTTCATAATTTTTTTTGCTAAGTAAAAATGGTTTTGAAATGTTCAATTTAAGCTATATCAAATCATACCTTTCTCGACCCGAGTTCTCGAGTATTTACCTTTTAGACTTTAAAATTATGCCCCTTTAAAAATGTTATAATTTGTTGTAATTATAAAATCATTTCGATAAAATTACGTCAGATAAAGATACGATAGAGAGCCAATGGAAGTTAAGGTCAGAAATAAATTGATCTACAATGTGAATTACGACAAAAACTAGTTTATTGAAAGATCATTAATCTCATTGAGACAAACATTTACATAAAAGACAAAATAAAAGTAATAAAAATTCAAAATTATTTGTAAAAAATATGTAGCTGTGATTTCAATATTAACATTTCATTTTACAGCAGACAGCAGTAGCAGAGCTACAAGTGGGTTTTCAGATAAAATAAATGAAGAGCACACTGCACCTTGGCCGGGGGTACCTTCAAGCATTTCATTGCTCACATATTGCCTTCATCCAAATGTTGCTTCCAATCTTCATAAGGTAGTTTTTCATAGTGCTGGGAGCCCTCGGAACTTTTCAATAGGTAACAAAGTATCATTTCTGAATTTATACAATATGCCTCGTACCGTATTCCCACGTATTAATTACCTTTAATATCTGATGACACTGAGAATGCTGACAATTCCTTTATTCTTGCAGCTAAGCCTTTTAATCCTTTTAAGCCGTAGTTATCGCCAATTCTAGCAGTAAGTCATCATTTCATCGATCGTACACGCTTTATCGCAGCACTCTGATGCAAGTCCACCCGCCTTTTTGCCTCTTGCACCATTCAGTCTCTGAGCTGAAGAAGCCATCAGCCAAGGCGAAATGTATTCAGACCCGTAGTCATAAAGCTCATAGCGTTCTGATCGTTTAATTAGATTAGATTCTGCCCCGTAGCAAAGCACTGCCAAAGTTCTTGCTAATTGTCTTCCGCAGTAGACTTTTGCAGGATCTTCCGCCGCCATAGCAGCTATGACGGTCAAGAGAATCACTACATGGATCTTCATGCTTATTTACTGAAGGAGTGGTTCAGTACTGCGTTGGTTGAATTAAGTACAGCCCTTTTATACTACAGGTGCTTCATTATTATTCTGTATTTAAAGTGGGATGCGCGAATCTATGGGGAAGGTTAATGAAATGAGACATCGCATGACGTAGGTAGGGTGAAACTGTGTCATATGACGTTGTTTAATATATTATTAGAGAAAATGATAACAAATGGTAAACACCCGCCACAGATTTGCTGAAATTTAAATATCACGTTCATTCCTGTCACTCCAAATTTGATCACGAATTGAAAATATGACTTAATAATCAAAATTTACTTGGATCAGGTTATTTTAGTTTTCATTGTATACATTTTTATCCAGACAGTTGATATCAAAATTGATATTTTATGTATCCTAAAACCATCCAATTATGGTCCAATACTACAACTATGGTCCCAAATTTCAACTCCTTAATAACCATCACTCCCAATCTTCTTTTTGGCTTTTTCGAAGTTATTTTTTGGGGAGTTTCTGCCTAAAAACAGCTATAACAATACAAATCCAACGGCGCGTCTCGCTCGCACACTGATTCGTCACATCGGGCGGCCGCCGAGGAGCGCCGAGCGTCTACGGAGATCGTCGAGCGCACGAAGATTCCCGAACGGACGGAATAAAAGCCGACGCCGCGCCGTAATTCTTCACTTAGCTAGCGACTGCCTTAGCGACAGGTACAACCCTCTGTCCTCTGGCAAGTCTCACTGAGTCTGGGAGTTCGATAGCGTCCTAGCAGTCTTCTCCCATATTCACCCTAGGTTTTAGCTAGGGCCTTGGCGATAGGTTCACCGACTGTCCCTTGGCTATTTGTATCGGCAGTGGAGGGTTCAACCTTGCCACCCACTGTACGACTTAACGTAGCTAGGAAGTTCCAGTTATGAATGAACAGTTAATGTATCTATACCTATAAGTATATAAGAGCAACCCGAATAAAAGTATTGATGACATTGGGCGTTTCCGTTACTACCCACCATTACATTGGCGCCCAACGGAATAACTACCCGCTCTATTGAGAAATAAATTGCATCTACCCTATATATTTTTGTAAAAGTACCCGACGTAAACAATGGGTAACGACGATCAAAATAATGCGGTAGGTGGCGCATCATCTACAAAGAAGGTAGTAGCAAAACAAACAAGGACTGATCCAGTAGCGGATTTGCAATCAGTGTCCTCTATACATTTGTCGGAAGACCAGTTTGCGGAATTGTTAAAAAGACTTCCCACGATGCCAACGAAGAACTGTGTACCATGCACAATTCGTTTTCATGGCGAAAACGATTATAATAAAGTCGAAGAGTTTATCAATGGGGTCAAGTTGTACAAGGAGATGGAGCAGATAAGTGATTAAGATGCCCTAACAGGATTGCCCTTATTATTAACCGGAAAGGCAAGTGATTGGTGGCGTGGAGTTCGTGCCGAAATTAAAACCTGGTCAGCGGCGCTCAAAGCAATCTCTGCCGCATTTTCACCACAAAAACAGCCACACGATATATACTTGGAATTCTTTGCGACGCCACAGGGGAAGGATGAAAGCATAGACGATTTCCTATGCCGTAAGCGCCTTTTACTTGGTGCGCTGCCAGCAAAGAGACACAAGGAAGAAGAGCAGCTAGATTTCGTCTACGGGTTGCTGAAAATCGAACTGAAGAAACGGATAGCTCGCCCTGACATAAAAACATTTGCCGAGTTGGTAGAAAAAGCTCGACATCAGGAGGCTTTAGTGAAGTTTAAGCCTAGTACCTCTACGGATAAGGTAGATAAGCCGAATGCATCTACCTCACAACCCACTACGTCTACTACACGCAGTGTGAATAAAGGAAATGTGTCAAGATGTCTGTTTTGCGCCAAGAAGGGACATACTATAGATGTGTGCCGTAAGCGCCTGGCACAATTGAAGGGCAATGTTTCCAGCGAGAGTGACGTTGCTAAACCGACACTGAAGTGTTATGGCTGTGGGGCGCCGGGAGTATTTCGCAGCAACTGCCCTACGTGTAGTAACAAAGAGACTCCTCCCAAGGAGGTAGCCTTTTATGCATTGGAAATGGTGAGAGAAGATCATACCAAACTGCCCACCATTGAAGTCGAGATCTTGGGCGAATCAGGTTACGCTCACTTAGACTCCGCAGCACGAACAAGTGTCGCTGGGGCGCACTTGTACAAGCTAATGATAAGAAAAGGCGTACAGTTTGTGGACAAGTTGGCTACAGTAACCCTCGCAGATGGTTCGGTAAAAATGAGACTACTTAGAACAGCTACAACGGACATCATTATGGGCAAACGGGTGAAATCAATTACCTTTTCTGTCATGCCTGAGGCCATAGACAACCGCACATTGCTCGGGATAGACTTCCTGGCACAAGCAGGCATAGAGCTAAGCCCACCTCAAAGAACTTGGCATTTCATTGACAAACCCAGTGAGGTTTTCTCGTTCCTACAGTTGGAAAGTCAGAAGAAAATACCTCTAAAGGAACATACGGCTACGCACATTCCATTGAAGGCTGCGAAACAATTGACTTTCGACGAGCCCGCCAGTAACGAAGAAACTCTGCCTGATTTTCTCTTCTGGGCGCGTGAATTAAAATTGTTATCCCCGTTGCAAGCTACGCCTCCGTCACAGCCTGAGGACAACGGCGACGTGTCATCACCAAAGAAGCCACGCTGGCAATTGATCAAGTTGCCAACACCACCGCGACCAGTACGTCCACGTGAACCAGCGGACACCACAGCTCAAGTTGATCCACGTATTAATTACATACCAATAAATCCTACTTCATTCTATTCTGTTGATATTTTATTACAACCACATGAGGGCCATTCACTGTCTACTGAGGAAATACCTAAATTTAATGAATTGTTAACTGAGTTTAGCGATATTTTTTCTAATGAGGGAAATCCTACTACTTATACTGAACATAAGATAGATACAGGAGATCACCCGCCCATAGCCGTGAAACCATACAGGTTGTCCCCAGTCAGACAACAACAACTCAAAGTAAAAATAGATGAAATGATTTGTAACGATATTATCGAGGAATGCGACTCACCTTGGTCAGCACCAGTCATTTTAGTCCCAAAAGGTAAAGATGACGTCAGGGTATGTGTGGACTACAGGAAACTAAATGAAATAACCATACCAGATAGATATCCGTTGCCACGCATCGATGACTTGATCCACCAAGCTAAAGCAATGCCGTATATGACCACGATTGACTTACAGTCAGGATATTGGCAAATTAAAGTAAATGAGGCCGATCAAGAGAAAACAAATTTTATTTGTCCATTTGGTATGTACAAATTTAAACGGATGCCGTTCGGATTACGTAACGCTCCGGCAACTTTCCAAAGATTAATGGATAAATTCATCATAGGCCTACGTGCAGAATGCGTCTTATGCTACCTAGATGACTTGATAATCAGGTCAAGTTCATTTGCCCAGCATCTGCAAGATCTTCGTGAAGTATTTGAAAAGTTGAGAAGCTACAATTTAAGAGCTAATAGACAAAAGTGTAAATTTGGATGCACAGAAATTAAATATCTGGGTCATTTAATAGTACCAGAAGGAATTAAAACGAATCCAGAAAAGATTACCGCAATGGTGGATAGACCACAACCTAAGAACCTGAAACAACTTATTTCATTCTTACAAACCGCGTCTTGGTACAGACGATTTATTCAGAATTTCGCTGAATTAGCGAGACCTTTAACAAATTTAACCAAGAAGAAAGTTGCATGGAAATGGAGTAATGAACAGCAAGAATCATATGAAACACTGAAAATGGCACTGACTACTTCACCAATACTGAAACAAGCTGACTTTGAATCACCATTCATTATTAAAACTGATGCAAGTAATTATGCTATCGGAGCAGCTTTACTCCAGGGGGAGGGTAAAGACGAACACCCTATTGAGTATGCCAGTCGCCTGTTAAATTCTGCTGAACAAAACTACACGGTGACAGAGAAAGAGGCTCTTGCCATTGTTTGGGCAGTGGCGCGCTTTCGAGGTTACATAGAAGGCACCAAGTTCATAACAATCACTGACCACCAACCGTTGAAATGGTTGCTCAACTTAAAGTCGCCGACAGGCCGCCTTGCTAGGTGGGCTTTGCAACTACAACCATACAATTTCGAAATAAAGTACACTCCAGGGAAAACAAATATCTTAGCTGACAGTCTATCCAGACCGCCTTGTGAAGAACATACTGAGTCCTGTGAGATATGTCAAGTAGACATAGACCTACCACAGAGAAACGAAACAAATGTACGGGAAGAACAGGAAAAAGATGAAGCCTTGAAGAAAATAATGAAAGCTTTAGAAGATGAGTCAGCATCTGAAGACTACATTCAATGGTCAAAAAGGGGCTATATACTTCACAACAAAGTCTTATACCGCTTCATACCCGATCAAGAGGATGAAAATGCCAAATTATTAGTCCCCAAACATGAAACCCCAAAGTTATTGGAAGCATTCCACGATTCACCGATATCTGGCCATCTTGGAGTACAGAGAACCTTGAAACGAATTGAAACCAACTTCTATTGGCAAGGGATGCGCAAGGATGTCACGAAATACATAAAAACATGTACGGAATGTCAAAAATACAAGCCCTCTAATCAAAAGCCCTGTGGATTGTTTCAATCCACCGCCATAAATCAAAGATTTGAAGTACTATCCATCGATTTATTTGGACCGCTACCAAGAGGTCCGAAAGGCGAAAAATGGATATTCATTATAGAAGACACAGCTTCAAGATGGGTGGAACTGTTTGCTTTGACGGAAGCGACAGCAAAGCAATGTGCCTTAACTTTAATCAACGAAGTATTTCTGCGATACGGGTTACCTCGAAGAATAACCAGTGACAATGGTACCCAGTTCATATCAGGTGTCATGCAACAAGTACTATATTGTTTAGACATCAAGCATTTTCTAAGTCCTGTTTATCACCCAGAACCCAATATCGTTGAGCGCAAAAACAGGGACTTAAAGTATCAAATTGCAATCATGGTTCGAGATAAGCATAATTTATGGCCACAAAATTTGCCTGCCATACGTTTTTCAATGAACACAGCATACACTGAAAGCACTGGATTCACCGCTGCGTACCTGACTTTCGGTAGAGAAATGAGAACTCCATTTGAAATTGCACACAACTTTAGTGAAATAGTGCAATCAGAGAAATTTATCCCAGAAATAACGCCTGAGTTAAAACGATTAGCAAATACTCTAACAATCGCTAGAGATAATATAGAAATAATGCAAGACAAAAACAGGGAAAGGGCAAATCTTAAAATACGTCCCGACCCAGGCTATAAGAAAGGCGACTTAGTGTTAGTGGAAACGCATCCAATCAGTAATCAAGAAAAACAATTTTCTGCGAAATTAGCACCGAGGCGTGATGGTCCATATGCTATAATAACTAAACATGGAGGCTCGACCTACGAGGTTGCTAACATCGACGAACCTGAAAAACCAATTGGGAAATACCACGCGTCTGCATTAATAAAATTTGAATCGAGAGATACTACAGCACCATCGCCGGTGGTACCCATTCGACGACGAGGAAGACCAAGGAAGAATCCTCCTAACTGAGTCCTGGTACTCTCATCAAAAGCATACGAGTACCAGAGGGAGAGACTATAACAATATTAAGTCCTGGTACTCTCACGGGACGTCATCGAGCACCAGAGGGGGAGACTATAACAATACAAATCCAACGGCGCGCGGACTCGAATACTTTCTCGCTCGCACACTGATTCGTCACATCGGGCGGCCGCCGAGGAGCGCCGAGCGTCTACGGAGATCGTCGAGCGCACGAAGATTCCCGAACGGACGGAATAAAAGCCGACGCCGCGCCGTAATTCTTCACTTAGCTAGCGACTGCCTTAGCGACAGGTACAACCCTCTGTCCTCTGGCAAGTCTCACTGAGTCTGGGAGTTCGATAGCGTCCTAGCAGTCTTCTCCCATATTCACCCTAGGTTTTAGCTAGGGCCTTGGCGATAGGTTCACCGACTGTCCCTTGGCTATTTGTATCGGCAGTGGAGGGTTCAACCTTGCCACCCACTGTACGACTTAACGTAGCTAGGAAGTTCCAGTTATGAATGAACAGTTAATGTATCTATACCTATAAGTATATAAGAGCAACCCGAATAAAAGTATTGATGACATTGGGCGTTTCCGTTACTACCCACCATTACACAGCACAATTAATATAACGAATTTCTGATGTACGATAATTATTGATATACGATTACACCCAATGAAATATAAGTTTGGACTGTTTAGTTAGGTAGGTAGTTTTACGGTACATATTTACAGAGTAAGATCATCATTCCATATCGGTCCACTGCTGAACAAAGGCCACTCGCGAGGGCCTACCCGTAATTGGAGCGTATTCGGGTACTGTTTACTATGATTACGCTGCAGCCCACCATACCATTAATCTTTAATAACTGAATGATCAATGACACTTCCATCCCTTAGTTGACTCTTACGGTATCCAAGGGGAGAGTCGGGGTGGTTAAATCGTACTCAATGTTCTATGAAGCTCCAAAATAGTATTTAAAATTATAAGCCACACCTGCATTGCTTTCAATCAATGACCCTCAATGCTGAGGATCGTTATTACTATGCCATTCACGGTGCTATGGCAGTGTAGATAGTCTGCCATTGACGCCGACTGCCGCACTGCATGCAACGCCTGATGTACTCGGAAAAATTATAATTTTATTTTATGTTTTTGTCATTCACCCCCTCCAAATAGTACCTTTTCAGTAACTTCAACCAACATCAATTAAATATACAGCAAACAAAAAAAATTTACGATAAGAGAAAATAAATTTTAATATGGAAAAGAAATTTAATTCTTCGAAATAAGACCAATTAAATAATAATACATATTAACAAACGTAAATACAATAATGCGTTTAGGGTTCTGATGAAGCTACCACGATATTGCAGCGCATCTGGGATGCTCGCGGAGGCTGGAGTAGATTGTTTTTATGCCATTATGCGGAAACGCTGCACATCCCTGCTGCGTCGACTGCAGGCCAGCTCCAACGGAATCCTAACCACATTCACGCGCAGACTTTATTGCCAGTATGTCAACCATTGTTCCCAGATCCACGCCACTTTCGCCTACATATAATAGGTTATATGTATTTATTCCTTGTATAATGTACTAACAATAGAATAAGTTTTTTGATGTAAATTTTACTAACTAGATAAGTATGACCCATGAAGGTCGAAATAAAATTAATTTGTATTTGAATTTTTAAAGTAGATTGACCTGTACCGTTCCGTTTGTCAGTGACGATGAAAATGAAGTTTGTCAGTAATTGCTATTACATTTAAGTACATACATTTGCCTTAACCACAGATCAGTATAGATAGCTAACGGTGGCATAGAACATGTCGCAGCGTTATGGCCGATAGGCCTTTATAGTGTGACAGATGCGCGCCCTATGAGCCAGTCGCAACTTACCCGCGACTGCAGGATGAGCTCGGACATATCCGCAAAATGCCGAATTGTGCCGTTATTTCTTGTAAAAATAGGAGTGTAAATAAACATTTCAAGGACTATTGAGTCACGTACCACATGAAAGTAATGATTTTTTTAGTTATTAGTTGACAAAACCACGTATTTTTACAAATAATATATAGCAACAAACCGCTGACATAAATGTCATAATGATTTTACTTGGGCGTACCAATTGGTTGAACTATTCAGTGACAAATTGTATGTGCGTTTTACATTGACGGCTTAGAATAGCAAGCAAGTTGCAATTTGGTAAGTGACCGTGCAATGTATCCAATTACTAGCGATATTCACAACCGTCCTGTCATTTCTTGGTACGGCCGCTGCGAGCAGGCCGCGAACTAGAGGTACGACTAACCATGCCGATGACAAATAGGGTTGATAAATTGTTGATGTATTTGATTATATTCAATTTTTCTTTCATATTTTGACCTTTGTATCAATATCTTATCTTCATAAAGGTAAAAAAAAATATATAGATTATATCGCGTAATATATATTCTTTTGAGCCTTTTACAATAACCGTTGTCAAAGGTTGAAATTGTTTTATTTAAATATGTGAACATCGCGGAAACGGCTGATAACATTATGTTTATTAAGGGTACAACCGTCTAAATAATTATTTGTTCATGTGATTCCCAGCCACAATTAAAATAATGCCTTTAATAAATTGCTTTGTTCATATTCAAATATATGTTTATAATTGACATTCTGTAGTTTATTATTTACAAACCAGATCCGACACGAAAGTAAGAAAAAAGTTTTCTAATTTATTATTAAACGACATAAAATGAAAACAAACAATATAAGGACTTAACTTAACTACCTATAAATAAAAAAAATGGCCTAAATCGCCGTCAGTGGGCAAGGTACCCAGAAGGCTGGCCGCATTCCCCCGTTGTATAGCTATACTTAAACGCTGTGCAAGGTACTGGTCGCCTGAGGTCTCTCTTAGGCGAGCCGCTAGATCTTTAAAAAGTCCATGTGCACTTGGCCCCCATGGCCCCAAGGTCTCCACACCAAACGCCGCAAATATGTAGCTGGTTCCTAAAGCAGCATATTTGCGGCGCTTGAGACTATCGGCTAATGATGCCGCGGCGCCTGCAGTAACGCCGGTGACCGAAACATGGGACGGCGCCAGAGTGTCAACGCAGGTGGCGTCCCAAACTAGCGGCCGGCCCATGCTCCAGGGCACCAGCGTCATTCCGTCAGGCCTCTTGCCGTCGTCCCTGGCCAGACCGTTGTGCTCTAGGACGGCCGGTATTTTCGCGCTAACAAGGGCGCGATGGATAACATAATGTTTATAAAGATTAGATACATCGTCCAATGCGATATTTTAATCTGTATTTATTTCTTATTAAATGATAGATCGATTTTAATGTTTTTCTTAATATTTCGGCCTTATCAAATATCTATGGATAATAATTTATCGACGTAGCCTCCTCTCTAGTGCCGCGTCATATGGTAGCGCTTTAGCCAATCACAGCGTGGCAAAGGCCCGACCTCGGAGACACCGAGACTCATTACAATTTCGCTTCGTTACAAATCTCTCTCTTTCATATATCTATGGCCTTAACTGTACTTAAATATCACCGGGTAAAAACGGTACTTACTTTAGATTATATACATACAGATAAAGAAAGTATGTAAAATACACTAAAAAGTATTATACAGATACCTACACATAATATATTTGCGAAGAATCTCGCTGCGTATCCATAAATTTATTTCGCATGTAGTCCATTCGCTACCCGGCTATTAAGACTGAGTCCTGAGTGCAGTGAGGGATTCAAGCGCCCAAGACAAAAACAGTTTTATTCCCGATGTAGGTATATACTCTACTTTTCTCACCATATGCGAGACAATAAAAAAACCGGCCAAGTGCGAGTTCGCGCGCGAAGGGTTCCGTACCATTATCAATTTATTATTAAAAAATACAGTTAAATCAACCTACCTCAAAAACTATAGGAGATAATTTAATCAAACCAGAAATTGTTGATAGAGTTTATTAATGTGCGTAACATATTTTTTTTTAAATTTTATATCGGGTAGTTTAAAAAAATAGAGAGGGGAACATTTTTCAGACTTTGAGAGCTGATATCTCGAAATCGATTTGCTTCAATAAAAATGAGATTTATAAACCTTCATATCATTTTCAAAGACCTTTCTATTAATACCCTACACACACCAATTTAGATGAAATTTTGAATGGAGATTATTTAAGACCCGGGAAAGGACATACGATATTTCATTCAACATCATCATTATCATCATCATCCCCGCAGATGAAGATATATTATGAAACTAGCTTATGATGCTAGCTTGAAATGCAGTTTATATAAAAAAAATATTTGTACTGTCTGTCTGCTGTGTCTTCATCTTCACATTTAAACCGGTTTAGATGAAATTTGGAATGGAGATAGTTTAAGCCCCGGGAAAGGACAAAGGATAGTTATTTTATCATCATCATCCACGCAGACAAAGTTGCGGTCAAATATTAATATCACAATATATCTTTTCCGAAACAATAAATAAAACAATTTTACAAAATATACTTTTATTTGTACAATCATTAACTCGTAGTTACAAAGTTACCAAAAAACTACCATTAAAATACGTTGTATATAAAATTCGTCTATTATTCGTTTTTGTTAATTTGAAATATTCCGGTTTAAAGTGTCGAGAACGTATCACACTGCTAGGAGCAGGAAACCAATCATGTTCATGACCGTTTTGTAGCATTCATCCACATTTCTTTCATGTTTGGGCATTTAGAGAAGATACACAATATTATTTAACATAATAGTATTTTTGAAAATTATACTTCTACACTTTACACTAAACCAGAATTTATTTGAGGATAATTGAATATAATCGTAATATCTTATCGATAGTAAACAGACTGCAGGCATAGACATCACTAGTTCGGATACGGAGACTCCACCGCAGAGTCTGTTGCTTGGTACAATTGAGAATAAAGATTTTAATTTATCTTTAGTTATCTTATCGATAGTAAACAAACATACTCTACGGTCATCCCTAGTTCAGACGGCCTACCTGCTCGTTACGCTAGACAAGGAGGGAGTTATACTTCGTGCAAAGTATTAGAAAGAGACTTTGTAAAAAGACATCAACGAGTGCACTAGATTTTATACTTAAACTATTTTTAATTTTAGTTGAAATTTATAAAAAATAGCTCACTTGTGAAACGAAATACCATCTTTTTGCACACTAGACGTTTTTGTATTCTTGCCACACAATTTCACGCAACAGTAATGCATTTTGCATGACGTAAATCACGTTAAAACTTTCGTAATTATCTCATGAACGCCGGCCGCAGACTGAAGTTAGCAATGGAGGCGTGGCTCTAACATGGAGTGAATTCACCGTATGCGTGACAGAGGTGGTCGCCCGGCTATGCTACGTCTTGAGGTTATGTTGTCTGTGGAATCTAGTTGGCTGCGGTGCCCGCGGCTTCGGTTTTTGAAAATCGAGTGTACGAACCGTGCACTCGATTTTCGGGCGGTGCTTACTGCTTACACATTTTGTTTAACGAAATTAGGCTTTATCGTCATAGCAATAAAGTGTAATTACATTATCGCCCGGTGGATGTTTCAATTAAATTTCATACAACATTATAACCCGGTTTTTGCTAAGGGATATAATGTCTTGCTTTTCGTGAGGTTTATATGACATATAATCCAGCTTTGACGAGCATGAAGTGTAACTGAAAATATTATTATCGTGATTTCAAATTATTAAAAATGGGTCTAGCTTTTATTTCTCCTTAACTTATTTCCTTATTTTATTTATTAATTTTAAATGTGACTGTTATTTTATATTTCAAATATTATTTTATATTTCAAATTAAAATAAAACTATTGACATACCCAGTAATAATTTGATGTTTTTTTTTTGGAAAGGGTAATGAATTATTTTTGTTCTTTTTTTTACAATATTTTTTGAAGGTGTATGAGGTCTAATAGTTTTCCTTTGCATGAATAAGTAAACTTTAACGATATTAATGTAAAAAATCGTCGATTCTTTCACTGACTAGGTACCCGTTTCGGCAACATTGAAACCCACTTTAAATGAAAAAAATCTTTTTAAATTTGTATCTTTTTACCTTCCTTATTAAAGATGACGGCTAATGCTATGACTCCTCGTGGTTGATACGAGTGCCCTATAGACCATGTATGCATATTGTATCAGCGGGCTGTTTATCAATGAGTGTAGCTCACAAGTTGAAGTGTTTTTTATCGTCATTCATTAGATAATTTGCACTTGTAATACAAGTTATGCCGTGTGGTGACGGCAGTAAGAATACAGTTTGTTACCACCCAACTCCTTCTGTGGGTGTCGTAAGAGTCGACTTAGGGATTGAAGTGTCACTGACTATTATTTGATAAAAGATTGATAATGGGCAGCAGGCATAGTGGACACATTACTGCGATCGCCAGTCCGCTTGCCCAGCGTGGCGATTATGGGCATGGTAAATGCCTCCTAATGCGTCTTTAAGCATAGTAAATAGAAGAGGCTTACGTCCAGCAGTGGACTATCATAGGCTGATGATGATGATGATGAATACAAGTTACAAGATCTTATAAATCAGCCCCAGTAACACTCGTCAAAATATTTTTCACCACCTGTTTTGAGACGAAGCCTCTTATATGTCTCCACTTATTGGTTTAGTCTTAAGATCAACGATAGGGCAAACCAAACATTATTTAGTGTAGGTACTTTGAATATTAAATAATTAAAATTCAGATGAGTTATTTAATTGTTTATTTTATACATTTCTATCTAGGTATGGCTCTGGACCCAATTATTAACATTATAATTAAATAACAAAACACAACTAGGGATTTTCAAATTAAAACACAAAGTTATGATTCTTATGATTATAGTCTTAAAGATTCACACTAAGGGAAGCAGTTTGAAAGCTTCTTATTTCAATCTCCACTCAGCATTTAAGGAGATTAGCATTTTTATAAAAACAAAGATACAAGCACACTGGATTCTGGACAGAAGTTTTTCCAAGCACTGTATTTGTTCCTTATGAGTTGAACATTTTCTTCATCCAATTAGCTGCAATGTTGATGAGTTCTCGCAAATGTAGTCATCTCAAACACTAAATTTGATTCATAAAGTTGGTGATAGATCCATTCCAAAATACCAGCCATTGTTCGACACGTTTCTTTGCATTCATTATCAAATACGTATGCCTTTTAAAATCTGAATATCCAGCTGTAGGAGTTATAAGTTCTAGCAGTAAGTCATCATCTCTTCGATGGTGCACGGTTTATCGCAACACTCTGAAGCGAGACCAACCGACTTCTTGCCTCTCACACCATTCAGCTTCTGAGCAGAGGAAGCCAGCAACCAAGGAGAAACATATTCTGACCCATAGTCATATAATTCATAGCGGTCTGATCGTTTGATTAGATTTGAGTCCGCCGCGTAACAAAGCCCTGCCAATGTTCTTGCCAATTGTCGTCCACAGTAGACTTTCGCCGGGTCTTCCGCTGCCATAACAGCTATGAAAGCCAAGAGGATTGCTACCTGGATCTTCATGTTTGTTTATTGAAGGACTAACTCAGTACTGTGTTGGGTGAAATATGGATTGCCCTTTTATACTACAAGGGCTTCATTATTATTCCGTTTTTAATGTGGGATGTATGAATCTACGGAGAAGGTTAATGGAATGAGACATCACGTGACGTAGGTAATGTAGGTACAGTCGAGGAAATTGAATGTTTAGCACTTTGCGGTTCAAATTAATTTGGTAGTTTTGTATGTATCTACTAAGCACGTCCAATGTAAAGTGAGCCATAAACTGCTAAACATTCAATTTCCTCGACCGTACCTAGGTAGGATAAATGAAGGGTCCACGGAAAAAACATGTCCAATGCCTAAAAAAATCAGGGCAAATTCACACCTTATTTTGTTAAAAGTTTGGTGGTTTTCCTTCTGTAATTTGAATTGACTAGACATGTACTTTCCGTGGACCCTTCAAATAAAACTGTAGCACAATATATTTTTATTATATCGTAGCATTTCGGCATTGGGAGAATCGTTGCTTATAATTATTGGTATTGAAAGATGGAGCAAAAATATTGCAGCAAAATATCATCCCTGCCATTTCAATTTAGGTAGGAAGCCGAAGATTTATTAAGTTAGCCTTACTTCGTTACAACGTTACATTGAAAATTACGTATGGTAGAATTTATGTAAGAATAAGAATTAAGAATGAATTAATTTATTAGTTACCTACGTAAACTTATGTTTATAATTATTTCTGTAACGATTTATTTAACTATAGTACAAAATCAATAATGTTGTAAAAATCTGTCACTTCAGACGTTTCATAAATTCACTGCTCTACCATTAAATGATAAGTAAGAATCAAAAAATTACTTATAAACAATAAATTTATTTACAACCTTATTACAATAAGAGCATAATTCTTCTTTAATAATATACATTTATGAATCTCCAAGACAGTAGGTACAATTGCTACGTAGCCTATTATATACACAGCATGTTGCAAAACGACACACTTGCTACGTGAATATAAAAACATGAAGGTAATTAAGTTTTCTTACTGGTTCTTCTCAGGTCAGTGGTTTACGAGTAGAATCAGTATTACTTTTATTTTATTGTGTCTAACGATTCAAAATAATATTACTAGGCCTACTTGAATAAATAATAGTTTGGTTTTGATAGGATTTATATTAAAGAGCCCAAATGCGCACATAGTCGACTTGCATGGAGGCGTCCTGCCCGTCGTTCACGTTCAAGTTCCAGGTTGGAAGCCAGGCATTCTGTGCATTCCAGAAGTCCAAAGGAGCCTGAAATTCATTAACAATGGATATACAGTCAGTTTTTAGTATTTTACACAATCGTGTTATAATAGAGAGTTTTATTATGACACTATTTGTGTACACTACTTTTTCTACGAGTCAATAAAAATAAGTAAACAAATGTAAATAATGAAATAAATATGCTGAAACGAAGTTGCTGCTCCTGAGGTGGCCGCTCGTTGATGTCATTTTTGCTGGCACGTGGTTGGTCAAATTTATTACAGTTGCCTACAGCGTTGTATAAGAAGTTTATTATAATTGATTTGCTAACTTGATGTACATAAATGTATACGATTATAATTTCGTGTAGATATGTACACAATTTTAATTCGAACATTACAGTTAACGAGTAGAGAAAATTGTTTTAATTCATGAATGTTTTGATTTAAGTGAGTAGGTATTTGAGTAATTTATATTTCGTCGCTATAGTTATTCAGCTTCGGAACTACATCAATCAATTTATGGAAATGTCACCTTTCCTTCATTCTAAATAAAGGTGTTTTTTCCATCAATGAGTCTCACAGATACGAGATTCAATAAATAAAGGATTTGTTAGATTATTTCCCCGAACTCATTATTTCTTCGAAGTAAATTTTCCGTTCGCATTTTTCCCCGAAAATTATTTTTAACAGTATTTTAGTTTTCTGATTCTTTATTTAATCGTTTTCTTTTTTTCCCATGAGCATATTTTCTTATCGTCTTTTTTCTATGCAGCATATTTACACTTTCGGGATTATACTAAAATGTTTTTTTTTCCAATGCTGCATATTTAGACAATTTAAATTTAGTCCAAGTAACCAAAATTAGCACCACAGTGACCAGAAATATTATTCTGCGATAGCGACAAATCGAAGCCGACCGTTGATTTTTCATCGTCGAGTTTTATCCTCTAGACAGAGATTATGGAGTTAAGATTTGGGTACTCTGTGCTATAGATTCAATATAATTTTTAAATCTTTTGGATAGACTAAAGCAAAAAGCCATGCTGCAAATAAAACTTCTCTTTGCCTTTTACATAAAACACACTACACTCAAGCATGCCATGCCCCATACCTATCCGGCTTTCGTTTCGCCGACCATTTATTTTATTAAAAAAATAAGGGATCAAAAATATTCTATAAAACAAAAGTAATTTGTAATTAAATAAGTAATCAATTGCGAAATGTAATTAATAATTCAATTATTAAGTACATTTTGTAAATGTAATTGAAACTTATAATTACAATCAGTTTTCCCTGTAATTGTAATTGCAATTACTTTTAGTAACTTTTAGTAATTGTAATTATTAATTAGTAATTGAATTACGTTTTGCCTAACAATGCCACCCACTTTCCTTCCGTAGAAGTCAGCTAGGGGATATGTGTTTCAGTGTATTGTGGACGGTGGACTAGAGAACCGTCACTGCAACATTACATTATGTACATCTCAAAACCCAAAAACTGAGTTGCATGTGCTCTGCCTACCCCTTCTGGGAATACAGGGCGAGAGTTTATGTACGTATGTTGAAAATATCTCAAAATACGACAGATAAAAAAAGTACGCAAATTTCAGTTTTTTTTTCCTAGTAAAATAAATGTAATAACTATTAATTAGCGTGCATCTTGACTGTACCCACTTTTATTAATTTAATGAATGATATGTACCTACTGCAATGTTGTATGTTGTTCTTAATTAAAACAATTTAAAACATGTTTAACTTTTTATTCCTAAACTACTTATACAGGGTGACTTGAACAGTAATACGTTTTTCTAACTCTATAAACTACTTACAATTGAATGCCCCACAAGTTACTTAGAAATAGTCATGTTATTTTATTTTTGTATTTTTTGTGTTTTTTTTTCTAATTTTTAAGGTGTTTTTCAGAAATGGTAACGGCTATTTAAGGTATTTAAAACGTTAAATGTAATAAATATAATTAAATTTTACATGAAATGACAAAACTGCTGTTATTAGGTAATTTAATTACTTCAATAATTTATGCCCAATTTGAAGAGGTAACGTAAATTATTTCATTGATTTTTCTTAAAAATCTTTTTGGATACCCTAAAGCCAAAAAATACAAAAAATAAATAATTAACTTGTCAATTTTTAAGTAACTTGCGGGGCATTTAATTGTTAGTTGTTTATGGAGTTAGAAAAACGTATTACTGTTCACGATTCATGTGTCATCCTGTATATCTTAAAAATAACGTTCTATTCTTCGTGACACAACATAAATAGATAACGTGCCAGTCTTAACGCTGATTAAGATTAAACACAAACACTGAATATTCGCGTAAAAACTATTGGTCGGAGTTCCCATACCTTACATACCCCTACATGTTTCGGTTAGAATGCAGTTAGTCTGCATGTAGCGGCCCTTAGTTACGTTTAGTTAGGCTTAATTTAGCATAAAAGGCTTTTGAGAGTTGTACAAAACTCATATTATGTTATAACAATAGGTATAAATTACGTTTTAGATAAAACGCGAATCGAAAATATAAGAAAAATAAATTATGGTACGTATGATATGAACTGTACCTATCGGGAAAAACTACGAACGGAAAGTGTACTTACTGACTAAAATAAAGAAAAATAAATAATGGTGCATACGAATTTTACCGATCGGGGAAAAATACGAACGGAAAATTTACTTCGAAGAAATAATGAGTTCGGGGAAATAATCTAACAAATCATTGGAGGCATGTCTACAATTGACAAAGATATAAATAACAAATTCTACGAAGAGAAAGAAAAGTTCGTACACTCAAAAACTTATTACATCTCACGTGGTTCGACACAAAGTTTACTTCAAAAAAATCGCAAGTAAGTAGCAGATGCGTGATCTCTGCCAATCCTTCTGGGAATCGGGCACAGGGTCATTCTTAGATTTATATTCAAAGATGCCCATTTCATTCCCTAACAAACACAAAGTTTGTAGAAACGGGCGCTTACTAAACTTGGAACGATAGACGTCACTAAAAGAAAGATGTGTGGATCTAGGTTGCCAAAATTAAAAAAGCTATCAATATTCAATCTGTACTGCACTTCTTATAAATTAGCAAAAATATTAGCACTACAAGTCAAAGAACATTATAACCCTGCCGGGCACAGGAATTGTGTTGTTGAGAAAGGGTACTAAGGAGGGAAACTAACGTATTTTAATAAGATATTATTATTGTATTCACTGAAAGACTTACCGTAGGAGAAGTATTAGACCAAGGCTTAGGAGTTGGGTTGGCCACTCCATCAGGGAAGAATCCGTTGGTACCGCCAATAGCCACGTTCATAATCAGGTAGAACTGAAACAAATAACATTATCTATTTTAATTTATCCCTAATAAACTGATATCTAATAAACGCATAAATAGGAAAGCTTCTGTTCAGGTTCTAGGTTCTCTAGACAGAACTCCGTTTTTAACAAAGTTCAAAAAAGGAGGAGGTTCCTTTTATTTTCTTAATGTGTATGCTATCTCCAAGAATCATGAACCGATTCTCAAATTTTTTGTTTAATGTTTAATCAACCAGATAAATAACCCCGACGTAGTCCCGTTGGCACCAATTGGTGGTCTGATGACGGGATCTGGGAGAAATCAATTGAAGTCGCTTTTAAAATTTTACAAGATTTTATTTTTTGTCAGTTGATTCACGAATTTTTTTAAGTAAGCAAATTAGATTGCAGATTTCGTTTTTATCATCCTTATTTCTGAATGAGCTTATAATCAATATTCAGATTTTTAATGTTTCAGCGGTATCAGCCATTGGAAAAGTCATTAGGTAAGTCCATTAGGTGGGATTTAGAGTATTTTCCAGTCTTGCTTGAGTAGAACGAGTATTTAGGGAATTATATCTTTCTGGTGGGTGATATTGACGTCATTCCTGGTTTTTCAAATGATTTAGATAGAATATAAAATAGGTGTTTTAATTAATTTAAACTTTCGTGAAACATAACTATAAACTCTGCAGTAATTCACGTTTATTTAGTCACCAATTGCAAATTCAGCGTCGAAAATATCGGAAAAAAACTAATGATTTTTTTGATTTTGTTTTTTTTTTAAATTTCGTTTTTTTCGGAGTTGTACAGAAATAATCAATGTTTCTGTCACTGACACTTTTTTTACATCTATTTCTATTGAATTTCCTCGATGACATCGCGTTCTCCTGGTATAAGTGAAAAGACATAATTCACATTGGTTTTGAGTTGAAAATTAAAGTGGAAAATTTCATTGATTTTTCCGAATAAATCCGGGAAAAAAACGAGATGTTTGAAAAGAAACGGGATTTAATCTGGAAATTTTCAACTCAGTGCTTAATAACGGAGACCTAGGCTCTCCGAAACATGTCGTAGCGAATAAATACACGTGAGTTTAACCATTTAATTTTATCTTTGGGTGATTTATATTTAATACACTCAAAATTCACAATAAAATCGATTGCTTCCACGAAAGTGATTTGCTAAACACCCTTAAATATTGACCCAGAATTAACCCTCCTTCAAAACGGTTTAATATGATTGAACATGTGGAATAACATTGTATTTAATTTACATATTAATGCTAAGCTACGTAAGTGTAGCGATGTGTAGGTAATAATGGAACGTTATAATACATAATAACAATCGTTACAAAATAATCATCCCTTCATTAAATTTAACAATTCTATTTCTAGCTGACGAATAATATGAAAAATTGTGTTATTGGAATTGAACTATTTAATATATAAGAAAAGCAATTATATAGGGTAGAGCGAAATTTTTATTTTCAATATTGTGCATATTTTGTAGAACAACTCAATTTGTTTTAATAAGATAATGTTTTTGAGTTGTATTATAATTATAATTAGTAATACTACTAAATACGTATATAACCAGCGTTTTAGTTGGTCCACAAAATTATGTAGATTGACGCTCTATACCAGGTTGCTAAAAGGGATAGGAGGCGGCTAGCACGTATTGCTTGCCACGTAGAGTATGGGCACAATATTAATAGCAGCACCCGAACATTAGACATAGTATTAATTACTTCACTGACTTTGGATCCATGCGAATTTGTAGTTTTTGTAGAAAATCACAATGCCTGTTACTGATCATGTCTGTACATCGGTATCATCAGATGAAGCCTGTGCGAATTTTCATTTGCGGAATAGATTTATTTTTCTCAATTATTTGTAGTATCGTAAAACCTAACTATAGTCCAATACTACAACTATGACCCAAAATTTCAATTCCTTATCAAGCATCAGACTCAATCTTATTTTTAGCGTTTTTCTAGTTTTTATTATTATTAACGAGGAGCTTTAGCTTATGAATATCACAATTAAACAATCACACCTTATCGGAGATATTCGAATTAGTCTTAGACCACAGTTGAGAAATTTTGGACTACAGCTAGGTAGTTTTTAAACGGTTTTTATTAACTTCACCGCGTATCAACTGTCGTCGATGCTTCAAATCTTGTGATCGATTTTTCGACCACTTCTACTGGACCGAAATCAATAAAATTTGGAACTCTTATCAAGTCCCCATGACAATGCAAGATTATAATATTTGTATCCTTGTATCCTCAAAGCCTGATGCTGCAGGCGTACTGCTTACCTTAACCAAGAGTGTTAGACAAGTGAAAATGAAAGTATAGCATGTTTGGCATAATCAAATACTAACAGCCTGATCTTGACTTCCAACTCCTCAGTCCTGATGCTGCAGTACTGCCCACAATAACCACAAGGCTTATCTTTTATAGATATCTTGATTTTAAAGATGTTCTTTACATATATAGAGTAGAAACATGCGAATTTAATACTAACGTCCAACTCCTCAAATCTGATACTACAGTGCTACTTGCCTGCCTCAACCGCTAGGTTTAGCGAAATGTAGATTTTGAAGTACTGCTTTAGATATTTGGTAGAAACAGTTTATTCGATTTAATTATCATCATCATCATCATATCAGCCGTAAGATATTTACTGGTGAATATAGGCCTCCCCCAAAGATTGCCACAAGGACAAGACCTGTGCCACCCGCATCCAGCGACCTTCACCTACCCACCTACGCACCCCGGCCTACCCACCCGAGCCTACCCACGCTGCGCCTTCCTGTACGTGACCGGCACTCGATAACCTTACCGCCCCAACGGCCACAACGGCCTGCGGCCCTCCGGCTGATAGACTGACAGCGTGAGTGGTTCGCGTAGGGCGAGCCATCGGGCCTGTGGTTTTCCAGCTGATAGAGTGACAGCGTGAGTGGATCGCATAGCGTAGGGCGAGCCGTCGCGCCTGCGGCCCTCCAGCTGATAGAGTGACAGCGTGAGTGGATCGCGTAGCGTAGGGCGAGCCGTCGGGCCTTCGGCCCTCCAGCTGAGAGAGTGACAGCGTGAGTGGATCGCGTAGAGAGAGCCGTCGGGCCTGCGGCCCTCCAGCTGATAGAGTGAGAGCGTGAGTCGATCGCGTAGCGTAGGGCGAGCCGTCTGGCCTGCGGCCCTCCAGCTGATAGAGTGACAGCGTGGGTGTATCGCGTAGCGTAGGCCGAAGCCGTCGGACCTTCGGCCCTCCAGCTGATAGAGTAACATCGTGAATGGATCGCGTAGAGCGAGCCGTCGGGCTTGCGGCCCTCCTGCTGATAGAGTGACAGCGTGAGTGGATCGCGTAGCGTAGGGCGAGCTGTCGGGCCTTCGGCCCTCCAGCTGATAGAGTGACAGCGTGAGTGGATCGCGTAGAGCGAGCCGTCGGGCCTGCGCCCCTCAGCTGATAGAGTGACAGCGTGAGTGGATCGCGTAGAGCGAGCCGACGGGCCTGCGTTCCCCAGCTGATAGAGTCACAGCGTGAGTGGATCACGCAGCGTAGGGCGAGCCGTCGAGCCTGCGGCCCTCTAGCTGATAGAGTGACAGCGTGAGTGGATCGCGTAGCGTAGGGCGAGCCGTCGGGCCTGCGGCCCTCCAGCTGATAGAGTGACAGCGTGAGTGGATCGAGTAGCGTAGGGCGAGCCGTCGTGCCTGCGGCCCTCCAGCTGTTAGAGTGACAGCGTGAGTGGAGCGCGTAGCGTAGGGCAAGCCGTCGGCCCTTCGACCCTCCAGCTGATAGTGACAACGTGAGTGGTTCGCGTAGAGCGAGCCGTCGGCCCTGCGCCGCTCCAGCTGATAGTGACAGCGTGAGTGGGTCACGTAGGGCGAGTAGTTGATACACTGACAGCGCAGTTGGTTTGCGTAAAACATGCACTCGGACCTGCGGTCCTCCAATTGATAGACAGAGAGTGTGTGTGAGTCCCTCCGGTTCACGTAGTGCGTGCCATATAGTGCCGTCGAGCCTATGGCCCTCCGGTTGATATACTGCATGGATTGATCCTTTGGGCCCTCGGTTCGCGTCGGATATTCCGTCAGACCTGCGGTCCTCCGGTTGGTCGACTGACAGTATGAGTTTATATTTTATAGTCTCGAAATTCGACTTGTGTAATGTGTACAATATAAAAAATTAAACTTGATTTTCTCAATAAACCAAATTGTTTAATATATTCCTTATTGTCAGATCTTTGTTATCTAAGGTATTGTATGAATAACACGTCCATTTGAGACACTTCGGGCATTTTTTTAGCGTCGAGTTTCTACAAATATCTATTTCATCACACTTGCTGTCTAAGCGCGCCATTGCTTGCATGCGTAGCGGGAGTAATAGAAAAGTGAAATTACTTGAGTAATAGAAACGTCAGTACGTCATTTAATAATATTTTGTCTTAAAAATTTTTTTTTTGTTGGCAAGTGTGATGAAAAACATTGTATGCATCACGGTCGGTAAGCGGAATACTAACTCGAGTCATTAAAAGCCCTCCGCCTACGGCGTCGGGCTTCTAACACTCTCGTTAGTAATTCCGTACTTACCTCCCTTGATGAACAATGTACTATTCAGCAGGGATTCTCTTCTCTTTACACATAAAATAATGTCCATTACGTTTACATAATTATGTGTCGTGATTAAAGCGCGAGAGTTAAACGATAGCATGCATAATTGTATTGCATATTACAAACGACATCTTTGGTCTACAATAAGTAGGTATAGTATCGGAAATTAACTTAACAATTGCACTAAAAACTTGAAAATAAAATAAGTAAAAAAAGTTTTAAGTTAAACGGTTTTTATTGCACCAAAAACTAGAAAATAAAAATTTGTTGTAACTAAGCGTAGATGCTACTTTGTGTAGATTACTCACGTGAAACTATTATCACTGTAGTCTTCCCAAGTCGGAGACTGAAAGCCACGTTTAGCCTCTATGTCAGTGGATTAAGCGTTACCTAATCGGAAACTTTTACCAAACTAAAATAAAAACGTGGGGCGTTATTATAAAGAAACATACATGTTCAAAATATGTAATTGTAGCTTTAATTTTGCAATGAATCATCCATCTGTTCCAAAACTTCTACAGAGGTAAATAATTTTTATCAAGGTCAGAACAAAACTTATTACTCTATTGCTGTTTTAATTTCTATGTGTGTTCTTAAATAATTATAGTGACTAAATCACAATTGCGTACGCCCCACGTTTTTATTTCAGTTTGGTAAAAGTTTCCGATTAGGTAACGCTTAATCCACTGACATAGAGGCTAAACGTGGCTTTCAGTCTCCGACTTGGGAAGACTACAGTGATAATAGTTTCACGTGAGTAATCTACACAAAGTAGCATCTACGGTTAGTTACAACAAATTTTTATTTTCTAGTTTTTGGTGCAATAAAAACCGTTTAACTTAAAACTTTTTTTACTTATTTTATATGGTATTTAATATTACCTTCTGGTCAAAAGGCGCCATCTTGGAACCATAGCGCCACGGGTTGAGGATGTTGCGACCCTGGCCAAAGCCTCCATGCTCCCAGAACCCACCGTTGCCGGGGGCTATGCGTCCTAGCTCCACGTCATCGATGCTGAATCTTAGGAAATCTGGAAACAGAGAGCATTGATTGAGACTATAGAAGAAATTATAAATAACGTGAGACTCAAACATATTTAAATATTGATCAAACGTGAGTGACCCGTTTGATCAATATTTAACTATACAAAGAGTTTAATTACTTCTTGAAAATAGTTTCAAGAAATTTTAATTCGTTTCGGGAAGCACTTATGACAAGTATTAGTAATAATTAGATCAGGCTTAACAAGATCTGACAACTGGACTGTTTATCTTATGACACGATAGCTCCGAGAATTGTGGAACATTTCTCAATTTTTTGTTTAAAATTTAATCAGCTGGGTAAATAGATAATCCCGAGGTAGTCCCGTAGACACCAAGTCGATGTCTGATGGTGGGACCTTGGAGAAATCGGTTGTCTTCAGGGTCGCGTTTTATAAAATTACAATTAACAATTTCGCTGTTTGCCTCTCTAACGCACGCACATATTGGCTAGAAAGAGAGGCAATCAGCGAAATTGTAAATTGTAACTTTATAAAACGCGACCCTGGTGGTAAAGGCACTTTCAGTAAAAACCATGCCGTAATTAGACTAACTAGTGAGAAGTTGAATCTTGGTCAGTTTTCTAACGATAATTATATATATACTTGTAATTCATAAAGCAATAGGTTAAGTGGTTATTCCATTAAATATAATCTAAACAAATATAATTAAATATAAACTAATAAATATAATCTATGTTCCATAACAAAACAAGTTTGCTTGTCATGAAGTTTTCATGTTGTTGTTGTATTCTGGCCATTTTTTTCCGCAACTCGACATCAAACGTGCCTATTTTGCCTAGTCCCAACGCTGGCCCAGTACTTGTTAGGGACTTCACATACACCCTTGAATTTCTTCGCAGGTGTATGCACGTTACCTCACGAAGTTTTCATACTTAAAATTTGTTACAAAACTGATTTTGATTTGATTTCGGTCGTTCTCAAGTGACTAAATCTAAATCTAATTACAGTAGCCGATTCTATTCCAATAGAATTACAGTTCTAACAGTCAAAACAGTGACACGGTAATTTGAATTAGGCTTTTAATTTTGAGAATGACCGATTTACGATAGTCGGCTGATATTTTTCAATAAACGCTCTAACAACCCTAATTTTATTATGCTTACCTGGTGTCCATTCAAGCTGATAGCGATGGAAATTGCTGTTGTAACCATTGGTGTTCCTTCTGATCCAATGGGCGCGCTCCCATCCGTTCAGCTCAGGATAGGGTCCGTAGTGCAACGTGGAACCAGCTTCGTGGGTACCGATGTGGAGCCCATTGTGGTACATGTTGCGGTTTCCGCGGGATTCCACTAAGTCAATCTCGCCGGATGAAGGCCAGGTACCGTAGACGTTGTGGGCGGGCATCAGCCAGATAGCTTTAGAAAGAAAAAAATACAGTTTATTAATCTGTAGTTTGAATTGCAATGTTGTGACACCTTGTTGGAATCTGTGCCATAGGTGGTGATGCTGGCGATGGCAATAAAAGACATACATTTACCTGTAGGCTAAGCACAGGATCAGTGCGACGATATGTCGCCGCGTCGAGATAAGATGGAAAATCTATCTCGCGGCGACATACTGACATGCCAATCATGTGCTAAGTGTACTGCACTTTTAGCACAAGAGCAAAGCGACAACAGTAGTTATCGTCTGGTCGAAATAGGCACCTGTCATTGTTTAAGTACTACAGAATCTACAGATTATTATTAGAAAGTGCCAGGTGTATATTCCGTCTGTCATAATATACTGTCGCCATACTCTTGTGGCCGTGTGGTGACGGCAGAAAGAATACATTTGTCACCACCCCAACTCCTCCTGCGGGTGTCGTAAGAGTCGACTAAGGGATTGAAGTATCACTGACCATACTTTATTAAAGATTGATGATGGGCAGCAGCGTCATCATAGTGAACACATTACTGCGATCGCCAATCCGCTTACCCAGCGTGGCGATTATGGGCATTTACCTCCTAATTCGTCTATACGCATAGTTAATAGGAGAGAGGCCTACGTCCAGCAGTGGACTATCATAGGCTGATGATGATACTCTTGTGCTAGGCCTGCTAAAGTGTCTTTAAGTAGAAACATGCGGTAATTATGGTACAGTAATTACCAGGCCAAAGCCAGTCTCCAGCGGGCATCTTAGCGCGGACCTCAAGCCGCCCGTAGCGGAAGTTGAAGGACTCCACGGTGCGCACGCGCGCGCTCTTCACCGGGTTGAGGATGTTGTTGGGCGTGCCGGTACGCTCACAGCCCCACCATTGCGGGTTCGTGCATCTGTGGAGGATGAAGAGGTTTAGGTGACAGTGGGTAGTATCATTGTCTGATAGTATGGTTTATGGTTTAAGACTTTTATTCTCATAAGAATATACATTATTCACTTAAAATGAGAAATTAAATTTAACATAAAATCTATGTAACAATATCAATAAAACTCAGTGTGTAGGCTGACGAACGAACATTTTGCTATGTGAAATCCTGTTTTCATCTGTCCCAGAACGAAAGAATGCTCGATCAGAACAATAAACGAAAACGTTGCTTCAAGGAAGCACGTATAAATTAGCATTGGTACTTATTGTCACAGCAGTAAGGTTCTTATTCGTAGGCTTACCCCTGCTATGCTATAATGGGATAATATTAAAATAAGTACCAAAAGTGGGTAGCGTTACAACAACGTACATAACTCTGTTGCGCTCGCATGTATAAATAGATTACAAATAACAAAATAAATAGTATAATCACGAATTAATAAACTAGTATAATAAACTCCGTGACTATAATAATATATCCTCTTCTGAATCTGTCTCCAACTGCTGCGATACCCAGCTACTCCATTTTCTAATGGCTTTTATTGCAGCTCTCCACTCTACCCTATCGGGTGCTTTGTGGAAAGCGTTGCTCAGTGTGGTGTCCATTTGCGCTGATATCCGGTCACACCGATCGGCATAACATAGTGGTCTCAAAAAAAACTACTTTGTTGTTCTCATGCACAAGTTCCTCATAATTTGTACTCATCATCTAAACATGAGAAACGTGCAAATAAGAACGGTTTAGATATTGTAATGTAGACGCACAAAAAAAAAACGAAAACAAAAAATCTTACATTAAAATAAACTTAATAATCTGGAGGAAAATTGGCCAATGGGAACAGCTGAAATTATATCTGATTATACGTATTTATGACAGTAATCTTGTGGTTCAAACTCCCTTTAAAGAAACTCAAAGGGTGATGGGACCACAAGATGGATTGAACTGAAGATAGGCAGACCTTGATTAAGATTTAAAGAATGAATGTCAACCGTACAATATTTTGGATTAAATCCTAAGGCAGATTCTTCAATGCGCATGGTTCCTATAATCGTAAAATTCGCGTTGTTACATTTACGCCCAAATACGTAAATAAGCTTTTATCGTTGTTTTCAAGGTTTACTGACACTGCGGCCGAGAGTAAGTGCTTAAGGAATTAAGAGTGAGGGATAAGTTATCAGGAGCTAGAAAGTTAAGTATTGCAGCCGATGTGATAATATAGTATGACCGAAAAAAATAGAATGACGTCAGAAAAAGGAACTAGTAGGTGTAATTTTTCATACTGACAGATCCTGTTACAATAAACAGGAATTTTTAAACCACGCCTAAAAATATCGAAGTGTCATCAAGTTCCCATCAATTAAACCGACGACACAGATTTTTATATCAGAGATTATCATTAACAATAAGTCCATTAGGTCCATAGTTACGTAGCTATCAGCCAATCTTGGCCCCTACGCGACACTTGTTGCGATATGATAACGTTAATTAATTACTTCAAAATAATATCTTTATTGAGTTTTAGTAATTTATTAGTACATAACTCATATTATGCTATCATAGTAATAGTGACTGCTTAGCGGATCCCATTACAAAATAACTACATCACAGTATTATTAAGACCGGAGGAACAGGCGGCACGCTGTGCATGAACGAATTCGTTCGGTTGTTTTGTAGTAATCCCAGTTCTACACAATAACTTCCTGAGTGCGTAGCCAAGTTACCTATCGATGTAACGCTCAGTAGCGTATAGCGTAGCTTTCTCTCTGTCACTTTTTCTTATTAGTGCGATAAAGACAGTTAGTTGCCTTTCGTTTACGATTGAGCGTTAGCGATTAGCATATTGGCTACATACCCAAGTACCATACCAAGTGTAACAATAACTTACTGGTGTGGTATTTAGAGTGAAAGGTGAGATGTCCATGAATTGAATGCTGAAGAGCGTCATCATAGTGGACACACTACTACGATCGCCAAGACGCTTGGCCAGCTTACGGGCATTACCTCCTAATGCGTCCATACGGATAGGTAATAGGAGAGGCTTAAGTCCAGCAGTGGATTGAAATAGGCTGATGTGATTGCTGCAGATCCAAGGTTGAGTAAGTCTCAACTCGAATCTTCTTCTTCGTTTCCTAATGATTGAGGGTCGTGACCATTTGAGGCTGTAATTTCCTGCCCCAAAGCTCTCCATTTAGCACGGTTTTCCTCCTTCTGGAAAGACACTTGAACAGGCTTCCTTCACAGCATCAGTCCAACGGATTGGTGATGTTCCACGACTCCTTTCCACGTAACCAAAACAATAAGCTTGTCAAGACTGTCTGGCTCGCGTCAGGCCATGAGTAATTATAGCGACTATTTAAACTTACTGATCAGCCGGTGCTCCGCCGTGTATGTTCAGGGTGCCGCTGGAGAGGAAGGCCTGCCCGAACTGGTCGGACGTCAGCGAAGGTCGGAGAAACAGGCGGCCGCTGTGCACGAACGAATTCGTTCGGTTGTTGCTGTAGTACTGGAACTCCCAGTTCTGCGCAATCAAGATATTCACATTTTAATAATAGCCATAATGCGTTGGCCTACTAATTTAGGCCCCGCGACTGGCTCTATGCAAATACAATAGAAATATATGGCTATTATTGAAATGTGTATTCAAAGAAAATCTGATGAATCACTTTTAATGTAGGCTAACAAAATATCTCAACTTTTTTTGCATTTGACCCTTTTGCCGCCTTAGCCTGCGGCTCCATTGAGGCGGAGAAGAGCGGAGATGTGCAAAATTGGCCAATGAGACCGCATCACAGTGTTTCGAATTTTGAATTTGAAGAATGTAATTGGTCAATTTTGCACATCTCCGCTCCTCTCCGCCTCAATGGAGCCGCAGCCTTATTCTACTGACTAGCTCGGTTAGCCAGAGTATTAAACTTACCCCACCACCACCCAAAGTGTTTTCATGCTGCCATTTCTCAAGATCGAACTCATCAAACTCATCAGAGAAGATCAGAGCGCCGGAGCAGATGATGGAAGGGGCGAATTTGGCGCTCACTGTGGTGACGCACAGCAAACGGGCTGAGCTTATACCTAGTTGCCGATTTCTAAGAATGAACTTTTGACAGTTTAGACATGAGCCTTATACATATGACGTTAAGACTATCAGAAAACGGTAAGCCTTACCCTCATTTTAATAAGGGTTAATCTATAACCGTCGAAAGTTCATTCTTAGAAATCGGTAACTATAGCGACGCGAGCGCAGTTAGGCCAAAGAGGATCCACATGGTGCTGAACTACGAACAAATAATACATGGAAGCCGCACGCCATACAAAATTGCCTTTCAAAAACGGTCCTGAATTTTTGTTGACAAGTGTCACCCCCTGTTCGATGCGTCACGGCAATGAATTTGAATGTCAACCTATAAAAACTTAACCCGCCATTGAAAAATAGTTGTGATTGGTCCATCAAAGTTTTGATTGGCGGTATTGAATAAACATTTGTCAAAGATGTTGCTGCCCATCTTGGCACAATTGAACAATTGGTTATGGGGGCATTTTTGAGCTGGCGTTAGACGTCCATGTTATATATGGTCGCAGGTGCTGAAATAATCTTTTATCTATCCAATTTGACTATGCTCAATAAACTTACCCCACCACCACCCAACGTGTTTTCATGCTGCCATTTCTCAAGATCGAACTCATCAAACTCATCAGAGAAGATCAGAGCGCCAGAGCAGATGGTGGAAGGGGCGAATTTGCCGCTCACTGTGGTGACGCTCGGCAAACAGGCTGAGCTTAGCGACGCAAGCGCAGCTAGCCCGAAGAGGGTTGTCCACATGGTGCTGAGAAGTACAGAAATAGAATAATAACTTAGATGTTCGAGGACAATCTTACACAGATGCATTCCACGAAAAAGTCCACGGATGTCCCATATAAGGGCGTTTTAATAAACCGTTGTTGAAATCACCTTGTTAGGAGAAAAAATATGTCCCATAATTTTTTCCATTACGCTACCGCCTTTGAACGTCTATGAAAAAACCGTATCGGGTAACATTTTGGGACATTTTTTTTCTCCTATTAGAATCAAAAGAACTCGTGATCCTGAGTAGAACAAACCCAAACTTGTCCGAATTAATAACAAGGTGATTTCAACAACGGTTTTTGAAAACGCCCATAAAAACGGCTTTTCTCAAAATTGCGGGCTCATCGAAGTTCTCCTTCGTGACCAGAATAGTCAAAAATAAAAATAAAAACTTGTAACTAACTCGGAAGAAAACTCAAATTATCGGAATATACACGCGTTTGTACGGGACCGCCCATGGAATGCTTCCACAGACCTACCTACCCTGACTGGACGTGGTCTGTGCCTGAAAGAGACACTCAGAATCATTTCGATGCAAGTGCAAAAAAAGAAGTTTTTACATGTACAACTATACATATAACTAAACGGTTCAACTCACTACGCGCGACATGTTTCGGAGAGCCTGGGTCTCCATTATCAAGCAATACGCCCGCGTTTACGCCTCGACTCCAAATATGTCGCTGGTACTGACTAAATATAATCCGAAATTTCTAAGAAATAACTTTTGACACTTTAGAAATGAGCCTTATAATATATATATACTTATTATGACGTTAAGACTTTCGGAAAACGGTTAGCCTTACCCTCATATTAATAAGATTTAATCTTTAACTATCAAAAAAGAATTTATTAGAAATTTCCAACTATAAATACACATGACTTTAACCGGTCTGCCCTGCTAAGCGAAATAGCGATATCTCAAAAATAGAGGCATTTGAAAATGGAATCGTCAGCTATAGGATTTAAGGTGCATGTTTGCATTCAATTTTATTTTTAGATATCGCTATTATGCTTAGCAGGGCAGCATTTAATTATACATATTTATAGAGAGACGTTTTACTGAAAACGCTAACACAGTACCTACTCGTAACAAAAAGAGCCTTACCGCTGGAAAACGTCTAACACAGAGAATGTAATTATTTTATAAATTTAAGACGCGAGCAAAAAGTATTGACCTTAAAAATGCACTGTAATCCTCCATCAACACGTCATGTGCCTCTGAACACAGGAAATTAGATAGATTGCGGCTCACTAGATCACTCTTATATTTCGTCCATAACTCACTAAGTTACAAATACCTACTTGCAATAAATCTCGTATCTCAGTTCAGATTCAATACTGACATACGGCGTTGCTAAGACTAGGGACAGTTCTATAACTAGGCCGACCGTTGTATTTTATTTTTCAATTGAAAACTATTGCATTGAGCAACCTATAGCGTGGTGTGAAGAACACTACAAGGCTACTCGTATAGTGATATCGGTGATTCAAGATACAAAAACTGTATCTTGCGAGAAACTGCACAATGCTGATAACTAATCCATATATGATTAGGCTTATCAGGATTGGGAGTTATTTTTATTTCTCGATAAAACCCTGCTTAGTTACAGCCGAGCTAAAGCCAGATTTACACCAACGTACCCGTTAATGCCGCGAGTTAAGAAGATAAGAAACTAAGCTATAGGTAGGGACGCCAGAAAAACTTCAGATAATTCCTACTTACACTTGCCTATAATTGTGTCTCTAAAGAAGTATAATTGTAGGTTAAGCACAACAGAACAGTCACTGTCTAACTGTATTTATTAAATAGTGACATGTCTATTTGGCTGCGAGTTATTGTAGTTTTATTCTTGTTCTGTCAGCGTTATATTGAGAGGTCTTAATTTAACTGAATAAAAACTTTTATTATACATAAGTAACTAATTCGCGCGAACTATATTCATTTTTTTTCTTATCAGGCTGCAGCTAATATTTTATGCCAATCTCAACTCGCAACTATCATTATTGCACTAATACCTAAAAAAAGTGTCAGAAAGAGCAATTACACTACACTTCTGAGAGTTACTTGGCAAGCCCAAGATCTCGTACTAAACATAGAAATCGCATTAATTATTTAATTATATTTATATTCTAAATGCAATTATTTGTTTTACTGCAAATGCTCACCAGTTAAATCAATTCCAACTGCTGCACAACTGGCAATCATCCTGATACGATAATTTTATTTATACTGATCTTAAAAGATAAGATACTATAGATAATTATGCTGTGATTGAAAGATTATAATTTAGCAAAATATATGATGCGCGAAAACATATCCGTGATTACTTGATTATATTGAGTAATTATTGATTATTATTGGGTGAAAAAAAAATGTTTTTGATTATAAAAGAAATATTTATTTTATATTGGCACCTCCACCTGGTCGTGAGTGAAAAGTGGAGCCTAAATCGCGGCGGCAACGAACAGGAGACCAGCAGTAACCTGTTAGTTGCCAGTTGCCACCGCCTTGTTGGCCCGCTAGTTGCATCTTCACGCTTCGTTTAAAGAGTGCCAACTTATACGTATGAGGAACAAGTGCCGGTATTCCACTTTTTGTGAGAAATCGGTTAATACTAATTATATTTATACAAAATCTTGTCATCAAATTGAGCATGCAGGCATACGTACTAAATGGAGTAATATTTAATTTTATAGAGAGCATATACTAATACGTTTTTACATACCTTCTTTCTGAAAACAACTGTTCTGCCACAGTTCTGCTCACAAACTGATTCGATGCTTCACCAACAAGTTACTATAAATAAGTGTCAAAATTAAGATTCAAATAGAATTTAAAATCGTAACCTGGAGAGATATCGCATTTATTGTGTTGCTAAATATCTTTTCACTGTAAAATGCAACTAAACAGTCTCGACATGTACTCATTACTATAATAACATTTAATATTATATTCCCATCCTTATATAATTAAACCAATGATTGTAAACGCCATATGAATAAGGGAATTGTATGAAATAACAATGTGTTCTAAACATGGATTACTTACCTGCTAGATGGTCCATATCTACCGTCAATATGAAGGTGACTGCTAGTCATTACTTTAAAATGCGGTGTCTATTGTGTGATTGACGTCACCAGTTTTACCCATAGTTTTCCTTCTGATGTTTATTGTACGTTCTGGGCAAGTTGTGAGTAAATATAATGTCTACGTTGTTATTGTGATGTAGGAACTACGTAGGTAGTTTCTCTTGGAGTTTACAATGAACGGAACTTACATAGGGAACGTATTATGTTACGTGACTTTATCACAGTACGGCGATAGTATTTATCTAACATTTAACTTTTGGCACTACCAGTTAACTTTCAATTAATTATTAATTGCCTACAACCCTAAGGTTGTTTGGAAGAGATCGCTTTTTAGCTATAAGACCACCTATTGTACCCTGTATCGTGTGTTTAGCCTATTTTTAGGGTTCCGTAGCCAAAATGGCAAAAACGAAACCCTTATAGATTCGTCATGTCCGTCTGTCCGTCTGTCACAGTCGATTTATTCAGAAACTATAAATGCTACAGTAATGAAATTTGGTAAGTATTTTATTTTTTTCTGTTATTTTCTTGCTGGTGTATTAAATAATTACTTGCTTACTTATTTGGAAATAACTTTACTATGTACAGTAGTAGCGTTCAGAATCGCATGGACAATTTATGAATGAATTCATTAATAAACTGCCCATGTAATTTTGAACCTCACTGTACGGTACGATAAATACAGAGGAAAAGTTTCCTGGAAATTCCATAAACATTTAAATACAAACTACTTATTCAGTTGACAGACTTGAAATTACGACTTATGCAACGCAGCTTGTCACGGCGCGATGACACAAAATGACATCTCAATAATGGCGTTACATCAATCATTTTATTCCATGTACACACTAAATTATTTGTAAAAACAAACCGGGTTCTAAGGGAATGTTGTGGTATGTATTTATTTCTACGGTGAATAATATCTTATTTTTATAATAATAAGTGTAAATCCCGGCAGTAAGAATACATTTATCACCACCCCAACTCTTCCCACGGGTGTCGTAAGAGCCGACTAAGGGATTGAAGTGTCACTGAACATTTTTGATAGTAGATTGATGATGGGCAGCAGCGTCATTATAGTGGACACTGCGATCGCCAATCCGCTTGCCCAGCGTGGTGATTAAGGGCACCTCCTAATGCGACCTACGCATAGTTAGTAGGAGTCACCTACGTCCAGCAGTGGACTGAGATAAGCTGATGATGAAGTGTAAATTGCAAGTGGCGAGCGTCCAGAGCGGTGCGTTCGGCGTGGCGTGCAGTATCCAAGGGATTTGGATTGCGTGCACTCGGGCCACTCGCAAATGTTTGCATTTATTTAACCTGGATGCCACGCCGCACGGCCAGGGTGCTTAGACAAGTTGCCAATCTCTAACGCTTAATCGTCAATCATAAACAAAAGGCAGCTAACTGTCTTTGTCGCACTAATATGAAAGAGTAACAGAGAGGGGAAACTACGATACGCTATTAAGCGTTAGCGATTGGCAACTTGGCTAAGCACCCTGCTGCGCTTTCCGCTACATGCCCCACTCGCTCGCTCGCAGGCTTACTACCGCGAATTGCAAAATTCGTAAAATTTGAGGAATTCTTTCTTTCACTCCAACAAAGGCGTCATTAGAGTGAGACAAATCCTCAAAATTTTCGGATTTAAAAAGTTCGATCCGCACCACACTAAAACTGGTATTGTTTTCAGATGGAACGGGGATTAAAATTAGGAAAATGCATACTCCTTAATTCATTGCAATTGCCAGTTATAAACCGCCACAGCATTATCTTTGCTCGCTATGCCTCCGGTTGGCACGTCTCTCAGAAGACATGCCCTTCATTTCTCACCCACAATTTCACAGCAAATAAATTTCATTCCCTTGAACCTATCAAACCCAAAAACACCGATCCGAAATTGCCACATCTAACAAAACTTTCAAAATTTGACCTAGTCAATGGCTTCCCAAAAACATTCTTCAATAGAAAACCAAAAGACAAAAAGCCTAAAAAGAGAAGAGTACCTAAACTAATATTACTGCAAAATCCATTTACGTGGTTGATGACGAAAATTGACTTCGGTGTGCTCCGCACCATCTGGGATCCTTCGTTTAGAGAAAAGGATTTTAAATTTGGCACAAGACAGGTAAGTCTCTTATGATTCATTCCACGATAAAGTCCACCGATGTCCCGTACAAAAACAGTTTTTCTTGAAATTGTGGGCTTATGGAAGATCTCTTTTATGACCGCAAAAGTCAAAAATTTATCAAAAAAATAGTAATAAAAACATAAGTTGGAAAAAAACTCAAATTATCGGAATAAACACGCGTTTGTACGGGACAGTCCATGGAATGCTCCTATATTTACTTACTAAATTATACAGCTGTCATCAGATGTGGGACAGGCTAGGGTGCCCACACTTATCGGAACAGGCCTCTATTTATTGTCATGGAGGTAGAGCGCACTTTCAGTTTTTTTTAGCACTGGTTGCTCCGATATATCGATGGTTGTGTGACTCGACCTCGTATGTCCAGATTGTCCAGGGTGTATCACTTAACCCCGTATATTAAATGTGTGGGTGAATCAACTTTTTTCTGCCTGTTATTGCCATGGCTACGGTCGCCTGACTCATGCTGGTTTTAAATTTTGCTATTTAAACTATGCAAACATACATTTTTCTGGTGTTAATAAGCCCTTTTCTTAATGGGCCACCTACAGACATACACTTACTACATGCATGTTTGCCTAATTGGGCATAAAACCAGTGTGTCTCAGGCAACCGTAACCATGGCAATAACAGACAGAAAAAAGTTGATTCGCCCGTGTATTTTGTACAGAAATATATTTTTATGACACAGCCTCGTAAGCCATTATACCTACGAGGTTGAGTCACACGGAGCGGTCCATAAGGTCTAATTACCTAAATGTCTAGTGTGTCCGTTAGGTCTAAATTCCTAAATGTCCATTCTTCGAAGGTCTAATTCCCCCAATGTCTAATCGGTTCATTACGTCCATTTCCCCCAGTGTCCAGTCTCTTGGACAGATCTAAATCCACTTGCGTCCATTCCGCGAACGTTCAATCTGTCACTCAGTGACAAAATGCACAGTCGCCGTCAGAAAAAATGATGAAATAGTATGCACACATATACACTACTCAAGGGTTGTCTGGAAGAGATCGCTCATAAGCGATAAGACCGCCTTTGGTTTGCCTCAATTTTACATAATTTGATTTTTTTTTGGCGTTCAATAAAGAAATATTTAGCGGAAATATTTAGCGGAATTTTTTATTAAGTTGAAACTTCAAAAACAACACCTTTCGTAAAAACATAGTGGTCGACATTTTATATTGCGTCAGACGGTTTAAATATTTATTATAAGCTCTATCGAATTCGATATCACACAGTTTTCTGTTTTTTCTTAGTTTTGAAAACAAGCTTCTATAAATCATATCATCCCAATATATCATTTCTTTCTTTAGACGATAAAAAAAGTTGTAAAAATTCGGACTCTTCGGTATTTTTAACCGACTTCAAAAAGGGAGAGGTTTACAATTCGTCGAAATCTTTTTTTTTTTTATGTATGTTCCCCGATTACTCGTGGACCGATTTGAAAAATTCTTTTTTTGTATGAAAGGGTATACCTTCTAGTTGGTTCCATTGTCACCGAATTCAGATCTGATGATGGGATCCTGGAGAAATCGAGGGAACTCTTCAAATGTTGTAAGCACACATGGCATTTTTAATTTATTTTCGAAGACTAATCAAGTATTTGCGTCTAGTCATGAACGTCTTAAGTTGGTGATCTGATGATGGAAGGTACAACTCCTTAGCAATTAGGAGTTGGGGGATAATTCTTTAAATATAACATATGTCATGTATTTTGGAAGCTATTTGAGTATTTGCCTTTAGGTGGTCATCCTTTCATGTTGGTGAGCTGATGATGGAAGGTACAACTCCTTAGAGATTAGGAGTTGGGGGATAATTCTTTAAATATAACATATGTCATGTATTTTGGAAGCTATTTGAGTATTTGCCTTTAGGTGGTCATAGCCTCATGTTGGTGAGCTGATGATGAAAGGTACAACTCCTTAGGGATTAGGAGTTGGGGGATAATTCTTTGTTTGGAGGATAATATAACAACTGTCATACATTTTCGAGATCTATTCAAGTGTTTGCTTAGTAGTTATGACATGTTGGTAAGCGGTTAGTGATTCTTTAAATGATATAGGCATGCTAAAGGCTGTTACCTATAATCTTTGAAATTATTCATACCCTGCTGATGATACAATGTATATCTCCTTGATAATGGGAATGGAATGGGAATGTTTGTTGTATTCATATAAGTTAGCCAGTTCAGGTTTTCTGACCTACTACAGTGCAACACATTCTAATTATAAGTATTTAGAGCATACTAAATAACGATTTTATATAAATTACACAAGGTACTAAAAAGCAATAAATAAAATATTTTAAAATAAAAATTAAACCGCCTTCAAAAATTCGCCTCATCTAAAAAGTAAAAAATAATTTTAGTTCCTACTTCTTAGATTTCCTACCCAAACCTTTAAACATTTTACCCTATTCATTGAAATAAAATATTATGGCTAGGTACCTTACAGATTTCTTAGAAGTCGGTGCCAAGCCAAATATGTTCACTTCGCGAGTATAAGTATTTGATAGAGCTTTGTAACTTACTAATCACTCCTGTTATGCTTTCAGCAAAATTACTGAGGCAGATCATACAGTTCATAAAAGCATAATTGGAGTAAGGGCAGTAAGCTAAGTAAGCTCTATCTAATATATAACTATGAACGTACCTATTTGGCTTGGCACCGACCTCTAAGAAATCTGTAGGGTACCTAGCCATAATATTTTATTTCAATGAATAGGGTAAAATGTTTAAAGGTTTGGGTAGGAAATCTAAGAAGTAGGAACTAAAATTATTTTTTACTTTTTAGATCAGGCGAATTTTTGAAGGCGGTTTAATTTTTATTTTAAAATATTTTATTGTCATAAAATTCCGCTAAATATTTCCGCTGTAACGTTTTGTTTAGTTATGTTGTTGTCTAAATATGATTTTGTTCGACTTTAAGAGTAATGCTGTTAAGATTATTTTAGTTACGTTATTGTCATAATATGATAAAAAACAAACATTTTATGGTGCAAATGTTGTTGGTGTTAAAGAATTTATAACTGTTAAAATAATATTAGTTCAGTTAATACCTGGATTGTCATAATGTTATAAATGAAATATATATATTGTAGTGATTAAATTTTTGTTTTTCTGTTCAGGGTTTGTTAACGTTTAACCAAATTCACTTAATAAATAACTTTAGGTAACGGTAAAATCATGAAAAAATCCCGAATCCTACTCGTACTATCCCTTCACCACAATAACGAGTCGATTGACACCTCTTTTATCGAAATTGGTGCAGTAGTTTTGACGCTAGACGGTAATACACTGCACAGATATAGGTACATAGATATACATATGTATAGACTGCTAAAATCATTACCCTTCCTGTTGGCAGTGTTGGCTTTGTCGTAGTCCGAGTAAAAAGAGTGAGCTAATAGTTAACATTTACATTAATTTTTAGAAAATAGACATTAAGGGAATAGACTGGTTAAGGAATGGATATTTAGGTAATTAGACCTAATGGACCGCTCAGAGCGGACCTTCGGGGAATTGACGATGAGGGAATAGAAATTCAGAAAAAATAGACTTTTAAGGAATAGACATTCGAGGAAATAGACTTACAGGGAATAGACATGCGGGGAGTAGACTGTTAAGGAATGGACATTTAGGTAATTAGACCTAATGGACCGCTCCGGAGTCACACAGCCAGATATGTAACTAATAGCAACCTTAAGGTACTTATACCTAAGATCTAACATAATTTGTAGAAACCGGGCTGCGACACGCTTCACTATCCACTTGAACGTCCGATGATAGCATAGTATCCAAACAAAAAAGGCAGTAGACTGTTCGTGGATGCTATACTATCCAATGAAGTCGAAGGAGACACAGTTGATTATAGCGGCATTTAGCGAAATATAGAGGCATTATTTCCTAATTCCCTTGTTGCAACAACGTAGCCTAATAAACTAGTTTGCGCTAAAAAATATATATGGCAGTGTACGCTCGTTACTCAGTCGATAAAAAAATATAATTTGTCGGTGTTGGGTCAAACTGCCTGAGTGTTTGCTAAGGACTCCTAGTTATGTCGTAAGTATTTCACGTTAATTTACATATTTTTGGGGTTATTATACATAAAAATGATCAGGAACGTGTGCTCTATACGATAATGTGTATCATCTTAAGTTTTTGACAGTGTGATACCTGTCAAGTGAGTTTAAAATATGAAGGTTATCTTTCTTATTTTTTTACCGATGTGTTAAGTTTAACCTTGATTATAGTCAAAATCATTAGGTATTTTACAATGACTATCATTGTATTTTAATAATTGTATTTTCATTTATACTCCTGATTTTTTTTATTATTATACCTTAAGTAGTTTAGAAAATATAAACGTTTTTGTAAAATCTTGTGACTGCGCAGCGCGGGGCGTACGTCGCTAAAAAAACCCGGACAGTTGACCGGAATATGGTCGCGCGGGGTGGACGTTCAAGTGGCTAAAATTCTAATTTCACTTATTCCCCGTTATATTTTTTAAACAGCTGTACAATTTTACTTACGCATCTCCATTTTCATTAATTATTTTCATTACCAGTGATCGCTTTTTTGGATTCTCCCGGCGGGTCTCCTATAGTAACTTGAAAAATAAACTTTAATTATAATGCCATGTTTCTGTTTCATAAAATATGCTCTGGTGTGTATAATACAATAGTGTTAAACAATTTTTTATAGTCACACCCGTAATTTTTTTATACGCGAATTCCCGCTAGGGGGAATCCAAAAAACCGATCACTGATCATTATAATGAAAACTCCCATGGATTTTTCTGTTCACTATAAACATACTGGTTGTTTTTATTATTAGAGATGTTATCAATTTCAAAAATAGTTCGCATGTTGTTGCATACGTAAAAACGTGCCCGATAACATGTACATTGCTACTGACGTACCATGATGTTCAGATAATGGGTGTTGTTGTTGTTTCATTAAAATCACAACGGGGGGTCGTGCGGAGGATATGGCATTGAAACTTCACAAATTTTACCAACATGTTACATGACACTTTGTTACGCTTCGGCTGTGGAATGACCCTGCCGTGGTTTTCTCAAGGGGCTATTTATGGGCATTTTCACTTTTAGGGACATCCGATCGGCGTGATATTAAAAATCCTTAATGGTCCTTCACGACAATTAAATCATTTGCCTGTAAGGGCAAATGATTTAATTGTAAGGGTGCTTATTTATGCAATTTTATAGGATGTTCGAACCAGTAAAGGAGCTCTTCGCTCTCCCGATTGCAATTTTCTATGGGGCACCCTCTCATTTCGTTATTTGATAAGTAATCCATATTTGTTTTTTTATTTCAATCATTATAAACAAAAATTAGGGGTCGCTACCAAAGTACGAAGTTCAAGGCAAAATGATTAGTCGTTTTTTTTTATTACACAGTGTGTGTGTGTGTGTGTTTGTTATGTAGTGAACTGTGCTTAGTGGGGATCTAGTGCAACGTCTAGATTTTATTGTTTCTGTGTCTTTAATTTAATGTAAGTTGGAGTAATGGTGCGTTCAGACCAAAAGAGCATTCGCAGTTCTAACCTCCCACTCTACGAAATTCCATCGTTACACAAAACGTGATTGGTTGATTTCGTAGAGCGGGGGATAGAACAGCGAATGCTTTTTTGGTCTGAACGCACCTTAAGATGAAACGGTATTCAGAATGGGGAAATACAAAAAGTCGTCCTTCTAGCACAGCGCCTGTTGGTAGCATTTTGTCTTACCCCATTCAAAAAAACCGTTTTGTCCTGCACCAACTTACCTTACAGTATTATTTGTGGCAGTAAATAAATGTATTTTCTTTCTTTCTAACTACCAAATAGGTTGGGTCTAGGTTGTCATTTAATTTTTACCGTTTTCCAGGCTATTTCCCGCGTAACGAACGTGATCAGCGAAGGCGACTACGCTGAGCTGAACGGTCTGCTGACAAAGCCAGCTCGATCCAGCCTCATGAGAGAGCTGGAGAGGAACTGGAACGAGCGCCAGCGGTCCCTGCTGGCTTTGACGCCTAGTGATATACAGATCAGCTCGCCGAGGAAAGTCTACTTCATCAGGATAGCAGGTATATACACCACTTTATTGTACTGATGACGCCAGCTTTGTTGGTGCTAAACAAACATCAACACGCTGAGGAAAGTCTACTTTATGAGAATAGCAGGTAAAGTCACCTGACTTATACCTGAATATGGAAAAGTGGTAAACTATACCTGTATGATACCTATCATACAGGTATAGTTTACCACTTTTCCATATTTAATAAGCCCGCTTCGCTTCGCGTCGTCCAGCCTCATAAAAGAACTAGAAAGGAGCCTCCCTGTTGACCTTGATGTCTAGTAACATACAGACCAGTTCGCTAAAGTAGTTCTATCAGAAATCAGAGTATTCATCAGAATAGCAGGTACAGTTGGGCATACGGTCTATCACTTCACTGTTGAAGCCAGCTCGCTCTAGCCTCATGAGAGAGCTGGAGAGGAATTGGGATGAACGCCAGCGGTCCCTGCTGGCTTTGACGCCTAGTGATATACAGATCAGCTCGCCGAGGAAAGAATAGCAGGTATAGTCAGGCCTACTACGTTTCCATGCTGATGAAGTGATGAAGGCAGCACGTTTATACAAATC